>CAIGRP010018289.1:0-46431 GCA_903798385.1 Fraxinus cuspidata
CTCTTTTGTTTTTGATTTTCTTGCATGCTCTCTCCCTCTAAATCTGAACCTGACCGCAGCATCAATCAGTGTGTGATTGAATTTCCCTTCTTTTCAGCAAGGGATTGGATTTTCTTGTCTACATTTGTAGATTTGGAACAATAACTAGGAGTTTCTAACAATCATAAGTCTTATGGTCGTTCTGCAGTTGTTTGACAAGCATATACTTCTCAAAAATAGAAATTATGCCATAAAATGATATAGTTCCTTATAGACGTTTATTATCATGTTTGGAATATGTTTAGTTCTAATAATTATAGGCTGGTATGGAAAGTCTGTGACAAGTTCAAGAAGAGTTTTTCTTCACAAACATTAGAATGATAATCTCCATGCCCTGTGCTTAATGGAGCCCACATGAATAAAATTAAATCCTATCCATATTTGTATCTGCACGTCACCTTGAGGTAAAGTTCCAGCTTTCCACTTATAATGGTTGTGCAGTTGCTAACATTTGTTGTGTGTCCCAAAATGATGAGGAATGCTCATAGTCGAGCTCTCGTTAAACTCATTCTGTAGGTGGCTTCTTTGTTCCAGCATTCCACTTAAAAATGATTGTACAGTTGCTAACATTTGTTATGTGTCCCAAAATGATGAGGAATGCTCAAAGTCGAGCTCAATTCATTCTGGATGTAGCTTCTTTGAACTATATAATCTCTGGAAATCAAGCGAGTACTCTATTAACGTTCTGATTTGACAGTTTTGGTGAGATTCAATTGAAAGATTTGATGAACTGCGTATGCAGCGAGCTTGAAAGTTTATAAAGCATAATTATTGCTAATATGAGCATTCATTGTCTTTGGTGTAAAATGCCTGTCATTGACAAGGTTTGAGTGAAATCTTATCTATGATCGTAACTTCATTTAATTGTACTGATCCGATTCATCACTCGTCATGGTTTCCTCAATAGATTCAGTTTGCAACATGTGAATGCCGATAACTGTAGTTTTGACTGTTTGATGCAGATGGATAATGGATAGCCGTGATGAATACACCAAGGAGCGCCTTGAGGCAGTAAATGATGAGTTCAAGTTATATCGGTGCCATACCATTTTGAATTGTGCTAAAGCTTGCCCAAAGGGACTGAATCCTGGAATGCAAATCCAGAACATCAAGAAACTTGAACTCACTAGTTTTTAAGTTTCTGGCAGATACAAATCTTTTTTTTTTTTATCACTGATTGAATTTTAGTATTGTGTGGGAAATAATCTGTTATTTTTTTGAAATGAATTGACTGAGCTTTATAGTTCTGTTAATTGATTCGGGATAAATAGATTTTTAATTTTTGACATTCTCAACATATTTTCAACAATCACCTTTCCATCTGTTAATTTCGATGAACACGCGGAAATTACTGGGAATTGCGATTTCAATTCGAATGTGTTTGATTGGCATTGAAAATATCTACTAGAAAAGAAAATGTTTTCCTTATTTTGAGAAAAGCAAAAACCTACTCTAAAGTCGAAAATATTTCAATGAAAAAAATAGTAATCAAATACTCCAAATTAAGAATTTGAGTGAAAAATGACATTTTCCCTAAAAATAACTGAAATCAAATTCTAAAAACTTCAGGCTATACAAACTATTCACAGGGAATTTTCGCATGAATTGAATGACATGCCGGGTCGCCGCATATGCACAAACTTCTTGGGTCCCACCAGCCTTAGATTGTTTGGACTCTTTGATCATATCCTCTTCATCACAATTCAATAGAATCACGATCTTTCCCATTTTCTAATTGAAATTATTCTTTTGACAACGCATTTACTGTGTTGCAGTATGCACTTTCCACTTGCTCTTTATACTCTGAATTGCTAAACAACATTCCCAATTTATCATAAGAAGAAATGGCGTCTTGGAATTCAAGTTATATGGAAGTACTATACTACGTTTTGGGATGGATTGCTTTTTGCGCATGGGCAATTTGTTTCTATCCACAAGTCATCTTAAATTTCAGAAGGAAAAGGTTTTGGCGTCCTCCCAATTTGTATTTCATCCTAAATAGTATACATCTGTGTTTATATATAGCTTTGAAGTAATACTAATTATTTTGGCAGTGTAGTGGGGCTGAATTTTGATTTTGCGGTGTTGAATTTGACTAAACACACTTGTTATCTGGTTTACAACGCCTCTCTCTTCTTTAGCTCCACCGTGCAGAGACAGTACCGCCAGAAATATGGCTTTGACCAGGTACTTCATTCACCAGATTTAATTACTGAACCTAGATTTTATTTCTTCTTTGTTTTTTTGCTGGCACTCTGGGGTTTTGATAGTTGGTGTTTGTTTTCATTGTTTCTTTTTGTGATTGTTTTATGCAGATGATACCTGTGGCTGCCAATGATGTAGCTTTCTCAATTCATGCTGTTCTGTTGACTGCTTTAACCTTGTTTCAAATAGCCATTTATGATGTAAGTGGTAAAATTTTGCTTTGCTGTTTTAAAACACGGTTTAGATGGTGAATTATTGGATTTGGGCTTGGATTAAAAACTGATCTCTGTTTGATATCAGTACAATTTATGGGACGCAGGTTAAAAATGCGTTATATTTGTTCCATGTTCACTCCCATCTTTTGGATACAATATATGCAGACTTAAAATTTGTAATATTTTTATACGGTGTTTGTGTTAATTACAGCGGGGAAATCAGAAGGTGTCAAAGGCTACTATTGCAATTGTTGCGACAGCCTTGTTTTCAGCTGCAGTTTGTGTATTTGTTGCTATGCCTAGCCATTCCTGGCTTTGGCTTGTCTCCTGCTTCAAGTAAGCTGCCTCTAATACAAACAAGTACAATGAGGACATGTTTGGCATTGGTATAAGATAATACTGCATATTTCCTTAATCCTGTTTAATGCAGTTCTGACCAACGTATCAAACATGTATTGAGAGTTTTCAACTAGACTTAATTGTCCTTAGTCTCTTTTTAACTTCTTGCTTCTCATCTATGATTCAGTACACTGCAGGTTGTTATGACAACCATCAAGTACATTCCCCAGGCTAGTACGAAAACTTGTCTTGGTATTTTCACTTGGATATAATTCTAGTTCAAGATTTTCCGACCTCTTTCATGTCCTCTAAATTTCTATTGCAGTGGACTTTAATATTTATATTTCATATATACTGGTCTTCATTCTTACATTTAAGTATGGTCTAACATATTTTCTGCTGATAACTATAGGCCTTTTTTAACTTTCAACGTAAAAGCACAATTGGATTTAGCATTGGCTATGTTTTGCTTGATTTTGTGGGAAGCACAACAAGTTTTTGTCAGATGACTGTGGAATCCATAGATCAAAGTGAGTTAATGTAATCAAATGCGTGGATATACTTCCCAAAATCAAATAAATGGATATTCCTCCAGGGAGACAGATATCCGAAGCTATATCTCATGTCCAATTATTTCATTCTCTTCTCAGGGTCCTGGGTGAACTTTTACGGCAACATGGGCAAAATTATGTTATCTTTGGTATGGAAAGCTTCCCTCTCAATTTTACTCATTCTGTGTACTTGTCATATGTTCTTATTTAATTTCATGTTTGTTGTGTTTATAAATATCCTCTTTTGTCATAAAGATAAGTTTCCAGGAGGTCAGATACGAATTCTTTTATTAACCAACTTACCTTACTCTTGTAAAAATTTTGATTTTATTTGTCCCTTTCGGAAAATGGATAGCTCATGCTTACTATACACTTGATCTTCTTTATTCATTCTCGTTTCGTGCAGTTCTGTTAAATGGTTGCAGAGTTTTGTTTTGAGAAATCCCAAAAGAGAGAAATCAGAACCCAACCTGAAGTTGTCTCCATGAATATCTTTTGGCCACCAATACCATTAATCAAGAAAATGTGAATTGCAACTAATGGAAATTGTGAGTCAAATAAAAGTTGAGAGAACCATAGAAAAAGAAAATATTTGGCGAGTGTGGGAAGTACTCTTCTAAAATGGAAGGCTCAAATATATTTGTTTTTGCAGCAGATGAATAAGAGTTTGTAAGTGAAGGTGGTTCAAATTCGTTGTCAGGTTGAAAAGGTTGGGAAATAGGTGGTATTTGAAGAAGTTCCAAGGCTTGAGGACAGAAATACAATAGGTTCTAATACATAGGAACTCTTAGATACTGAAACTTCAGTTTCTTACTGGAATGTAATACAAATAGTTTTCACTCCAAAACACCTTTGTCTTGATTTTTCTGAAATTGCGGGTTGGTTTTCTTTTCAACACATTCTTCGCCTAAAGTGGTTACAAGTGTATTTTCTGCTCAATTAGTCAATGTGCTAATAACATGACATGTTTCCGAAATATTTTTGACATTCTGAGAGTTCTGAACTGGGATTTATGATTAATTCATTTTTCATTGGCTGCTTTCCTGAAGAATTCTCATTTAATGGCTGACTTTCTAATTCCAGCACATGAAATATTTTTTCAGTGAACATTGCCATTTAATCCTATCGTATTTTGTGTGGACTAACACAGCAACAACGCCTCCTCCCTTTCATCTGGTTTTGATTGAATGAATTTTGCAGGTGTCTCTCTTCTTCGACATTCTCTTTATGTTACAGCATTTTGTGCTGTATCGTTCCAAGAATATGGCGGTTTCTCCCACTTCAAATGCAGAAGACAAGGCATCACTACTTGAAACCTCTGATCCTCATCCACATCCAGATCACGTATAGTGAATGACACGGCTCTGGAACACCCAACTTCTGTAGAAGTGCTTTTGTTGTAAAATACACATTTTGAGGAATTTGGGTCAGGGGGGTGGGTTGGGTTTGGGGCTGGTAGAAGATGGGCATTTTGAAATATTGTTTTCCTACTTTAGTATTCATATTGTTTTGATTAAAATTAAATAATAAGAATTAAGTGGATCGACATCTTTATCCTTTGTAATTTATGTCGTGCCATTTGCACAAAGAATGGGAATGATTTCCTTAATGAAGGCAAATGATAGAGATATTTTGTGTCAATTACCTTTTTTCAATGATCAACAAATTTATCATAATACACTCAGTACTTCTGAAATTTTACCGGCACTTCTTGAAAATTGTATAGAAAGACTTTAGTGGTTGGTTGACACTAGCTATAATAGATTAAATCAACTTTTTAATACATTTCATGAGGTTTACAAATACTATTAATTTATCAATTGCTCATTTTTATTTATTTATAATTTATATCATTTATAAACAATTTCAAAACACGCCTTGTCCCATTGATTTTGCTTATACGTAAGTGAATTCTCAGACTTGTTAGCTTAACGAAAAAATGGGATTTTACTTATTTTTAAGCACACCCAAACAAGCCCTTGCGTGAACAACACTCAACCAATGGATGAAAGTTGACCAATCAACCTCCTTGCTACCCAAGTTTTCAAGAATCTCTCTATTTAAACCTACATTCATAAACACTACCATTTCCATTAAGCTCACAAGAACACAACCAGAGATGAGGAGAGAGGGTCGCCAGCATGGCATGGTCCGGACCACCGCCATTCTACCACCACCTTTAAGACCCGTTGCTAGGCATGTTAACAAGCTTGGCTCACCACCAACCGCCGGCATGTTCACCAAGGTCTCATCCAAGCCCACAAACCACTCCAAGTTTACGAGCAAGTGCGGGCGACCCCGATGCAACGGGTGCCATATTCACCCAGCTTGTAAGGCAAAGGACAAGGCCAAGGGTGCCCAAAAGCTCAGATTGATCACTTGGCGGGTCGTGGATGCTAAACCAGGATTCAAGTTTTCCGGGTCTTCCGCCTCTGACATTTTGGATCAGTTGGCTTATCCTTATATGGATGATGATTGTGATATAGATGATCATGTTGATGGTGTTCTTGATGGATCATCTGATGCTAATGATGTTGTAATTGAAGAGATAGATGAATATGATAATGATGATGATCAAATGAGTTTCTGTGAAGTGGGATTTGTATTGAAACCGTTGGATGGAGATGAGAGTTGGTGCCTGGTGGAAGAAATGTGATTCATTTGATGTCTGATGAATTGTATTCTAAGTCAACTAATCCTGTTTATTTGGCTATGTAAGAAATGTTATTTAGCAAACTAATTATTAAATTAATGATTATATTTCTACTTTCGTGATTGAGTTTGTTTCTGTATGAAATGATTTCTTTTATCACAATAATTAAATAATCTTCTATTAGAAGTAATCTTGTCTAATGCAGTGCCTAATCATTTTCGCGCAATATAGGCATTAACATATAGGCATTAACTTTTTGAAGAAAATACTAGTTCATTAACATATAGGCATTAACTTCTTTACATAAATTTGTGTACAAAGAAACATGTAGCAACTATCTTTGCTTACACCAAATGATAGAATTACTCGCTCTTCCGAGCGGGACGAGCTCCTCCACGAACGACAATGCCTAATTTGCAAAATTCCCTTGGAAGATAAAAATAAATATGTGCGTGTTTTCATCATTGCTGAATATTTGGGCTTTTGTTCTCATGATTGATTCTTTCTGGTTGTGATGTGAGTAAATCGGCCGGGGTAACAATTTTCTTTTTCGATACATTCTTGAAAGTACCATTCTTCTTAGTCAAAAATGTTGGATGGGGAGGAGGTGGTGGCATTGAGACAGTGCCTAGCTTCTTGCCTGAATAGGTTTTTCTCATTGACTCTGGCTGTGTTACTGAACTCTGTAGCAATGGAATCAAGTCAGTGAGTCTTTTAATCTCTAAAGTTTAACAGGAAGGAGGTACCTTTTTCATCTGATTTTTTGGTATTTTTCGTTCCTTGTAAAAATCAGGTAGCGGGCGAGCTTTGAAGCAAAAGCTTTGACGCAATTTTCTAAATTCATTTCCTGCTTTTTCCTGCATGTATAAAAGGCTCTTCAATCATACAACAGTGATCGATCATGGCCTATATTAGAAGTAGTACACAAGAAAAAAAAAAATCTGGCATCAAGAATATAACCCTTATTTTTGTTTGTAGTTGCACCTTTGGCGCCTGCCGCGCCTCCTTAGCGTTGAATTTCTCCTCGAGTTTCTGAAATTGTTGGAAAAAAAGAAAATGAGCAACAGCGAAAGTCATAAAATACGTTCAAGAATGAGACAAGAAAACGAGCACCCTTGCCTGTTTTCTTCTGGCAGCTCTTTCTTCAGTTCTCAGAATAAATGGAGTGGATAAAGTTGGTGATTGTAATTTGTTCCGGTAGGCCGTCAATGACTTGGGGCAACTAAAATACAAACATATCGACCCCAGTTTCTTTTAGTTATCAGAACTAGATCAGTCTATTGCATTTCTGAGGTCAGAACTTAAGATCCAATATTCTGCATTGAACAAGTACTAAAATTTCGAGAGAGAGATGTACAGAATTTGTATAAAGTGATACCAAGAACCAGTATCTCAATATCTTCTTATTTCAAACTCTAGTTCTAAAAATCAACTAATAACTAGAGATTTGCTTGTCATTTGAACTTACACTGCTGATAAAATGTGCCATTTGGGGCCGCTTGTTTTGCTTCCTAAAGCTGAGGGATCAATTGATGCTTTGTTCCTGAAGATCGTAGACATTGTCAATTTAGTTTTTACTTGTCAACAGATAACATTATGATTTTAGTTAATTTCTCGTACCTTCTATCTTCTGATCGAGGCGTTGGTGCTATATATTTTGACACCTCATATTTTGCAACCTGCAGAAGATAACAAGAATATAATTTTCTACTCAAACAGCCCGAAAAATATCGAGTAACCAAGCCAGAGTAAATTGAGAGGTACCCCAATTGGAGTCTTCAGAGGAGTCTCACAATCTTTATGTGTCTTGGACGAAACTGGAGGAACACCTGAACTTTCAGTTCTTTCCTTCGAAGGAATTGGTACTTTATCTGGTTCTTTAGCAGGAACCATATTAATCAACGTGCGCAGAGATTTCTGAGAGGACTTGTTTTTGTCCATGGAGTCTACATTAGACTTCCTTGTGACATTGTGTTCTTTCTTGAAATGAGGAGTAATTGGCTTGGCAGGTGTAAATGGAACTTTAGACGTTTTATGGTGAATAGATGATTTGAATGAGGAAAGAGCTGATCTTTTCTTGCTTGTCACAGATGGATTATAGTCGGTTTGGACGGAATTCTGATGAGTGAACACAAAAATATCAGTTTGAAAACATTAAACAAAGACATTCTAGATATGTTCAGTGCACAATGTTAGATAGGAAACCATTACCTTCAATAGAGGTTTCTCCATCCGTGGTGTTCCACTAGTCTCTGATCCAGAAGCTGGTTCTTGATTCACAAAATTATAAATCTCGTTAGATGAATTTTTCCTCATCAGAGTCTCCCCCATGGCCTCAGTTACACCATTTACAACATCTTTCCCAGTTTCCACTTCATTTGATTCAGCAATTGCACCATGATCACCAGCATAGAGTCCTCCAACCCGCTTCTTAAACTCGTCCCCTTGTTCTTGCAAATCATTAGCATGATCTCCACTAACTTTAGTTTCAACGTTGTTGGCAGCATTTTCTTGATCAACCAATGCTGCTGCTGCTTTTTGAGCAGCAATTCTCTTGTAATGAGCTTCGAAGAAAGCCTTCTTCTGCGCAACTGATCCTGGCTGCGCATGTCTCTCGGCCTCTTCTACGTAACGCTTGTGGGATGAAAAGGAGGACCATTTTTCCCAAGACAAAGATTCCGACATAAACCTCCCAAATGAAATTGACTCCCCAAGAGCGTGCATTGGGTTCCCCTGTAATTCATGGCCCATCTAATCGATGAACTTAAGTCTTTTAACCATACAACTTAAAGAAAATTGGCCTCTTTATCCAAGAAACCCAGCATTTTTCAATCCATTATCACAAGCAGAATTTGTCAGCATTCAAGCACAAGAAACTCAAAACATCAGTTTGCATCGAAAAATAAATCAGTTTATGAAAAATAAATAATTATTTTGGAAGTTGAATTTCAGGCTTGAAGATTTGAAAAAAAAAAAAGAAAAAGAAAAAAGAAGTGGGATATTTGAATTATACCTGTTTGGCTTCATTGGGTATGGCAGAGGCATAAGAGAAGCCATGCATAAGACAAGCCGAGTCTCCCATTCTGTTTGCAGGTTTGTAGAATGAGAAGCCCACAACACAGCAACAATTGAAAATTACATATCCCAGAAAAATCTGAACTTTGGTCTGCTTTTTTTTTTTTTAATGACACAAACAGGACAACTTTTGTATCAGCCTTAAATTTGAAATTCAAATGAAAAGGCCTATGCAAACGTTGTATGAGTAGGCCTTACATTGAGAAACTTTTTCACTCTTTTTGCAGATTGGGATGGGTCCCACATGTCCTTAATTAATCAAGAACTGTAACGCTCGA
This sequence comes from Fraxinus cuspidata, assembly GCA_903798385.1. NCBI lineage: Eukaryota > Viridiplantae > Streptophyta > Magnoliopsida > Lamiales > Oleaceae > Fraxinus > Fraxinus cuspidata. Next base: position 9,356 of record CAIGRP010018289.1, read on the forward strand.
CTTTCCTGGATTTATTAATGTGAATTAGGATTTGGTTAACCATATCAACTGCGTGTAACGTTGGATTTTAAATTTTAAAGAGAAACTAAAAGCGGGTTTATGCTATGATTGTGTATAAAGCGCATATTGCTCGAAAGAATGTTGGTTGAAGTCGCTCTCAGAGGTTGAGGATGTAATGGGCTGAACCACTTCTTGTTGCTATATCAGTTTTCAAAAAATCATGGCCTTCTGTGCTGGCTGCCCATCTACAACCTTCAAAGAAGGCATAATACATGGGCCCGTCTAAAATTCCATATAATTTATATTGATGCGGCTATAACAAATGAATTCTCGACCTTTTCATTACGTAGCAAATAAGTATTTTAGAGAATTTTCAAAAAATTCATTAAATATAAAATACTCTCTATTTTAAAGAGTCAATACCCTTTAAATTAACATTTTAATTTAGAAAGTGAGACTGACTCTCGAAATTTGGAAGAAAATAAAATAATAATATAATAAAATAGGGAAAAATAATAAATATTTTTTGAAAATTGTAAAATTAAATGTTAAATATAAATAGCTTGTTAATCCACTTAAAATTTTTTACTCTCTAAATTGTAAAATATGCTCTTTCAAAATAAAGAGTCTTTTGGAGATATTTTAAACTGTTTCCATACATTTAAACATAAAAAGAATAACATATATAAATCCATCTAAGGAGATAATAAGTTAGAGATTGTGGAATGAAGAACGTAGACTTTCTTTGAAACAATTTGACCTACATGACAACATCGTGATCTTGATTATGGGATTCACCCGCTCTAACAACATAATTTTGTACCAAGGTTTTCTTAAGAGTAAAAAAAATTTGTTTTGGAAAGAAAATATCAAATGACCACAAAAAAGGTTTGCATTACAGGAAGAGTAAAGAAAAGAACAAAACAAATCACAGAAGCTACAAAAAGAAAAACCCATGAACATTTATTGTTTATCCTGTTTTCTCACAATTAATTCTATCCGACGTTAAGTATACTCACGGAGTACTTGATCTAACATCAGACATCACCAAAACTGTGGTTAACCAGTAGATACTGCCAAATTGTGATCCAAATTACGCCGCAATATGAAACCATCCAGTAATTCAAGAACTAACCGAGCGGATTGAACCGCATCTAGAGTATTGACACATTTCAGCTCCACTATGCATCCATTGGACCACTCCCTTGTATGACTTTCTTTTCTTCACAAGAGAACTGTACGCGCAATATATCAGGCTCTCGTCGCCAGATGCCATTTCGTTCCCCTCTCTAGGACATTTCAGCATTACGGAGATGTTGATCATGCCCATTCGCGTGCCACAAACCTGAGTACGTGGTTCTTCTTTTTGTCTTCAAACTTCTACCTCTTCTTTTCGGCCCTTTACGACTGGAAAGCATTGCTGACATCAATGCCACAAAACCAAAGACTGCAACTGCCCAAAGCACAACGATCCAAAATCTCACGGATGTGAATGTTTGTTTGGTAACTGAAAGTAGCAATGATTCCTGAGATTCATTCTCTGGCTTGGAATAATGTCTCGAGGCTTCATCAAACTTTCCTAATTTCCGCGAAGTTGTAATTTCACTAGTGGTCTCTCGATTTGGAGGTTGCAAGGAATGGGGATCATGTGTCTCACGATTTGGAGAGTGTAACAAAGAGGAAACCGGGATCTTGGGGTTAGGACTGGACAAGGAAGTAAGATTTGGGCATTTCTTTATCTCATGGTGTACGTGTAGAGCATCATTTAATTTATTTGCACACTCTATGCTGAGCAAGTCACGCTGTAACGCACCCTCGTCAGACTGATGAAGGGTCGATGGATCAGGAGGGTCAAGAAAATTAGCCCAGCATTTATTAACCAAATCCACATGTCTCCATCTCGCTTTATCGAAGCTCCAGTCACCAACCCTAAATTCCAAGCCATAGTGAAATACTCTGTACTTGACACCAGGTACAGGATCATATCCTGGGTAAATTAAGATCTCATTGCTTATGACATGCCGCAAACTCAACTGCATTGACAATACTAATATAAGTTGCAAGTTATTGTAAAAAAAAAATATTATCAACATCTTGCATTATACCTCTGCTAATCTTCCTAACGCTAAATGGTTTAACGTTTTCTAATAATCAATAAAGAGCTGAAATACCTCTGCAGCACCAAAGCAGTAACCGTACATCTCGCTAATCCAACCAGATTCATAAACGTCCCCAGTTATGTTTTTCGACCAATGAGCTCTATCACCCCGGAGCTCTTCAGTTTTGTGGAGCCAAAGTAAAGCCAATTTCCTGAGGTCGCTTATATGCATTATAATCACTCCTCCAACCTTGTTGCATGCATCGGGATTACTGGTATGGATTTTTGCTAGCTCGTTGTCACAGCCAATCAGGTAGCTGACATAGCATTATGAAAGAAACTGAGTGACTAACTCATGGTACTTTAGGGACGTCCCATAAAAAAAGCACCCACAGATTTGGAACACGTAAATCGACAGAAACTTCCATATGGAATTGAAGGGATAAAACAAAAACTTCATTCTTACTCATAAGGAGTTGCAACAGGCCGGCCTGGAGCTGCATTGAACTCCCATGGTGTAATTGGTCCTCTCATTATCATGTCAGATTCGAGGATTACTATGTACTCAGCATCAATCTTTGCATGATCCAGCCAATGTGCAACTCCAGCTGGTTTATGTATTGCAGGATACCTGATGTGCCACAAATGAAACCCAAGTGTTACTATCTGCTAAGATGCTCATTGGTCTTCAAAAGCACTTTTGATAGGGAGGATTGGATACTACTGGATACTTTTAATGAAGAAAAAGAATTTAAAATCTTGCTGATTATATTGCGGTGTCCTGCCTACCAAAAGCACTAAATTCATTATTAGCAAAAGTCAAGAAAATGGTTTAATTAAATGACTTTCAAAATGGAAAAAGGGAAATAGCTCTAGGTTTTCTTGTTTGTATTTTCCTCTCTCTCTCTTTCAATTTTTTCATTTTAAAATACATTCATAAGTTTTGAAATCTTTCACGTTCAAATTAACATAGGCAAAGCTTCATATAGTTGACCAAGAATTTCAGCAAATGCAAATGACATTACCAATCACCAGTTACTGGATGCCGGCTCATGGATGGAACATAATGGGTGGGAGCTATATCAAGTCCTTTATATTGCTTCAAGTCCTCTTCTGTACAACTAAGAAGCCTCGTGATATTTCCAGGCTGGCCACTCAGGTGGAAACTGTGGACAAGCCCCACAGTTTGCCAATCATAGTAAGTGGAGCACTCTGTTGAGAAAATGGTATGAATTTTTGGGTGCGAATTTGCAGGATCACCACCATCTTCTGACTGTAGATTAACTTCCATGATTTGACGACTTCCAGGAGTCCATAATTTGGGCTGAGTTAGTTCCACAAATGTCTTGCTCCTAAAGAAATTCAAGAATTTCGACCACTTGGGCTTAGGGCAACCATGTGCTGCATGTTGTAACAATAGGCCTTCATTCAGAGTATTTATACATTCTATGCTAAGTAATAGTGCCCGCTTTTTGTTCGAATCAGCTTCCATTTCTTTTACCTGCAAAATAATGTACTAAAAGTTATTACTACCAATTGGGGTGAGAGATCAGAGTGCAAGGTTGTACAAATGATATATACTTTAGGGGAAATGAGGTATATCGACTGAAGCCATTCTAAAACTCAATTCATTCATTTCAACAAGCACTTTATTTACCTCTCTAGGATAAGGAGGTTCAGGAAAGAGATGCCCACAATTATACACAATATTGTCTTCATGGTGATCTAATTTACTGAATGACCACTTTCCAACACTAAACGGCTGGCCATAGCGCAAAAGAATGGGATTAATGCCTTCCTGGGTAATATAACCAGCATAAATCATCAGGTTATCATTTATCTTGTGGCAGAGTCCCACCTGATAAAGCAAACCACTGATTCATAATTGTGTATATCAACCTGTTTATGTTTCTGTATAGGAGAAGGAACATCACAATATTGGCGTGTTTGATAGAGATGAATGGATAGCACTCGACGGTATAAAATAGAAAAGAAGCTAAAATCTTGTTCATTATACTATCCAGTCTTGTCCAGTAAACACGCATTATATGTACATGTATAAGATAAAGAAGAATAAATGATACAATTTACCTCGGACGCTCCAAATGAATATCCGTACATTTCACTGATCCACGTCGTTCCATATATGTCACCAGTATGATTTGCAGATAAATGGGCTCTATCTTCTTGCACTTCTTCAGTTTTCGAGAGCCATAAGGGTGCTAATGCTCGAAGATCATCAATATGCATGGCTAAAAGCCCACCGACCTTTTCACAGAATCCAGGGTGCTTTGTGTGCAATTTAGCAAGAACATTGTCACATCCAACCAAGTATCTGAGCAAGAAATATAGTTTTTTTGAATTTATGAAGTGCATGGAGATTTTGATGTAGTATCTCCTCATAATTTAGCATTGCTCTCAATTAACATGAAAATAATATTTCGTAAATCTTTAATAGCACACATACAGAGTTCCCTTTTCATTATCAGAAATTGATGAATGTGGAATAACGCGTATACATAAGCAATCCAACATATTCATTAAGTAAAAATTTATTCAACAGTTGAACGGCCAATCGCAGCATCAGTTTTAAGATGACGCCAAATCATTTGAGATGTGAGCAATAATTTTTCTTCTGCTGTCAACTGATGAGATTGAAGAACAAAACAAAATTCAGAAAACAAACACATATTCCATAATTCATGAAAATCTATCAATTCTATCAAATTCTAACCTTGGTCCCTGCTAAATAAAACCATACAGAGACCTTAATACCTAGGATAGCAGGTCTTACCCATGATATGCAGCAACAGGTTTGCCTTTCTCAGCACCAAGTTCCCACGGTACAATTGGGCCTCGAATGATCATGTCTGCTTCTAAAATTACTACCCAATCCACATTTTCTGAATCTTTACTATGTTTTAGCCAATGCACAATCCCAGCTGGTTTGTTAATGGCAGGATACCTATCACGACCCACAAATTAAAAACAAATAAAAATTGAAGCCACCTCTTTATTTAAATAATGAATAAACAGAAATGATCAAATGAAACCCCTCTTGAAATTTAAATAATAGTCTTCACAAAATGTCAAAAAGACAAAAAAATGCTAATACAGTACCAATCACCATTCTTGGGGTGGCTAATGATGGAGGGAACCTCAAATGTAGGTGCCAAATGCATGCCCCTGTAACTCCTTTTCTCCTCCTCTGTGCAGCTTAGGAGTCTGGTAATGGGGCCGGGCTGGTGGGCCTTACGATAGCTGTGCATGAGGCCTACTGTCTGCCAATCGAAGTAGTTATGGCACTCTACAGAGAACAGCGTGTGGATCCTCTGGCCTGCCGAATTGTTGCCTTGGGCTCGCCCACGATTAATCACCATCCCTACAAGAAATAACACTAGAATTCTCTCCATTTCAATGATTACATACAAAAAATCGTAATGGGATTTTGCTATAAAGATCTGAATTTCATGTTGTGTTCAGAATCGAAAGGCTTTAGCTTTCCCTTTAAATATGTGTATCTTTTAATTATATTACTGTGAACTAGAATACAAGATTCAATAAATCAGAACTCTTTAATCTCTATAATTGATAGTATGCATTGCGGATTGGAAAGTATTTGTTAATGGGAGGTTTGCTGACAGGTCTAAAGTTGGAAAGAAGAATCTCAGAACAATTTTTTGTTCTATAATAGCATCCGTTCGTCTTTCTCTAAAAATAGCTTATAAGTTTTAAATCAAAGTTAAACATTAATTTTAACAACAAATTTATGAATATTATACATTTATTATATCCACGCATTGTTAAACCCAATATTATATCTTTTAAAAAGTTACTAATGAACTTACAGAAAAAAAAAAAAATAGATAATGCAAAACTAAAAACTTTTGAAGCATTTAGATTATAATGCACTCAAATTGTAAGTTTGCAACAGTACTCGCTTACAAGAAGAGAATGTCCTAAGTTTTTATAAATTTGTAGATCTTTCACAAGCGATGGAAAAAACAATTAGATCGTTACAAAAATGTTTGTCATGTTTTGCGGGGTGAGTGGATTGCTTAAGTTTATGCTACAAAAATTCAATAAAAGATTAGGACCAAGCTAAGATAATTTACCAAATATGATTAAATCAATGCTAAGGCTAGATTAATTGACATGTATCAATTCGATATTCCTCCACATATTTCGTAAAACCTACAACTAATATCTACCGATTATCTACACTTTCCGTAGAACCCACATGATCACTTTAAATTTTAACTTAAATCGCTTAAAAAACATGCACTCAACCGTGACTCTTGAACTGCAAATTATATCATCTTCTTGAACTACGTAAATAGGCAGAATTTTCAATAAGAAGAAAAATATACCAACAAGGTTGAGACTTGAGAGCCAAACAAACCAAGTTGTATGCTAAGTCCCGAGGATATCGTTATCTATAATAAATGGATGAAGACTACGGAATCAATGAACGATGAACAGAAAAAAGAAAGAAAAATTATCAGCCTTTACATCGACAACTCAAACAACGCTGAGAAACTGAAATGATCACTATCTCTGGAGCTTCCCGATGGAGTGTAAATATATTGCAACAGAAACAACACTGTGAAGGCAGAATAACGTTAGTCAGACATTCAGAATTCATTCTTTTATAGGCCGGGTATAAATCATATTCCAAAGCATTCGTGATTTAGTGTGTGAATGTTGGAAGTGAAATTTTAACAAGTACTCACGTGGAACCAAGAAAAAAGGCAAGAGATAGATAAAATCCAAAGAGAAAAACAGATAACACTGCGGTCAGCAGCATTGCAACTGAAGTAGAGTACACCTGCAATAGTAATGCAAACTATGTGAACATTTCTAAGTTAATGCGAACTGTATACACAAGTTCATTTGTAGTAAGTTGACACCCAAGACTTAACATCAGAAATAGGCCTTCCTTTATCGAATCACGGTTGAATAACAGTCAGAAGTAACACCTAATATGCTTGTTTGATAATGTTACTCCAATTTGTTATTTTTCTGGTCTTAAGTTCTACAGTTTACCCAACCCTGGATTTGTTGCAAATAAAGTTTTGTTATTGTTATGAGTCCACTTATGGGCAGTTCAGTGAATGGAAGAATTTATTGAGCTGGACCAATCAGCTGTTAAGGAATTCACTCCTTATTTCTTCTATTCAACTCATTCACCTTCGACTCTCATCAAGTGATTGGTGAAATTGAATTTGGCAAGAAAAATTGCAAGTCTGTGTAAAGAATTTATTCTATTACTAGCCCTGCCGTGACGCAGCTGGATGGTACTTGCATGGTTTGTTCACACGAAAATAATGCAAAAAAAAAGATAAAGACCAGATGCCTTTGGCTGTGGCAGCGACATGGGAGATATGTAGTTATGGACAATTTTGTCTAGATGTTAAGTTTTTGGGTATTTCTTCAACTTTGTTTATTGTATTGACCTTTGGTAGCCCTCTCACATAAAAAAATATTTCATTCATGTCTTCGACGTTTGATCCATATGATGACCTCATGGTACTTTCCTGCTGCATATTAAATCTGTCCCCGAAAGAATTGGCCACTGATCCAACCCATAGAAGTAACAAATCACGACACCAAGTGCATTCTAATAAATTGACGCAGACTTGGAATAAATGCATATATGCCATAAGTCTTTACCTTCACAATGTTGTCAGCATACTTCATGACCATAGATACTGCAATACCACTGCATTGGCATCAAGTATATTAGTTAACAGAAGACTCTTTAAGAAAAGCAAATACAAACATGTATATATTTTTCACAAATGCTTTTTGTCAAGGAAAATATCAATGTATTATAGAAGAGACAAAGGGATAAATTAACCTGAATTCACGTGTTATTAAAATCAAAATTCAACTTAGGGCAGTTAGCATCAACACAATTTCAAAGAAACAATATTAAGTTATTAACTGTAGATACTTCCATAATTTCGGAAATAATACATGCAGGGTATGTTATGTGTAAATAATGAACAACACTCAGCAAATTGTGCCCAAAGTTATTGTTGTCCAGTTCATCATCCCCGGTACATACTCCATCATATAACTTTGAATGATGGCCTTTCATGTTTACAGGAAACTAAGGTAGGGATTTAGCTCAATGCACCTAACAGCAGTAGGTTTATAACTAATTCCAAGCAACTTCTGTAGACACAGCACTATGGATACACGAGTAATTACCCACACACAAATGACCAAGAATAAGAACCATTCAAGAGAAGACAATAACAGTAAAAAGAACAAGACTTTCTATGGAACGGCCGAAATCATAAGGAAGCTAATTTCTTAAACCAGGATTGTTTATTTTGCTAAGTAGGTTTTGCAAAGGCCACATGATAAAGATTAGGTGCAATTTTTTTTGAAGAAATGAGCTGATTTTACAAACTTCAGTGCATTTTGCGGCCTATAATATGTGCAGATAATAAGTGGATGGTAGTTGTAAGTCCTACGAAATGTGTGAATAAGAGTATGTTAACCATAAATGATTAAAATATAATCACCTACCATATATGCACTGAAATTTCTGCCTAAGATTTATTTAATTTTTCTCCAAATCCTGTCATGTGTAAGATGCCATATTTTTAATTCTTTTGATCACATGTTCCACTTCACCAATCCCACCTGAGATTATCCAAGACCAGGTGTTTCATCCTTCTGGACTCTCAGGGAGAATGGATTCAACTAATTTCTGAAATCATGAGTAAGTGATGGAATTCAACCAAGTAAGAATATAGAATCAATAAATTTTCATTGTTGAGTTTTTCTCTCTCGTTTCAAAGTCAAACTTACCAGTTGCAAAAAAGCCTATATTTGTTCAAAGAAGAGTCACAATTTTCTTTTGGCCCCATAGTTGATTATAATTCAATATTCTACCAGTTAGGCAAGTCAATCCAGCTCAAAATAAATGGCTATGAGTACCTCAGAGCATGGTTCGAAATCATGAGAACTGTAACTAACGAATATCCATGGAAGAATCCCCTGAGGAACAAAAGATTAACTTACATGTTATGTATAAAAATTATAGAATCATTAATCTAGAATAACAAACTGTGATCTTTATGTTACAATTTAGATGAAAATATCTGATTGCAAATTGAGTCTGCTCTCTAAAGAAGTTACAAGGAAACCTGCCTGAAAGACTAATATGCTGTTTCGTGATAAGCATTAGCTACATGATCAACCTTAAGCATGTCTTACTAAAGGTTTCAAAGAAAAAACATTGCAAAAATATGTATCTGGAAACCATAAATTATGTTATATTTAAAGGAGAAATTCCTCAAGTGTTCGAGAGACAAAAACTGATAATTTATATTCATTGGCAGATTTAGTTCCCATCTAAAAATAATTTTATATGTTTTGACTAGTATTGATCATACGATGCAACGAGAAATGAATGAAATTTTGTACAATGAACATCCTGTATCATTGACATAAATAAGAGAAATAACAGAAGCAAAAAGTAGTTTCAATTTACTTGTTCATGACAGCATCAAAATCTTGAACCAGTATAGCGACAGCATTGAAAGCCATCCCAAATACATACAACCAAAAGTTCTGCACATTAATATTCCTCGAAGGTCACTTTTTAATGATAGCCTACAGAACAGAAGAAACTTATCAGTTATCCAAAAACTGTAAACTGAGTCCTCTCTAATTTGACACTTTTTTAAAACAGATCCTCATGAGAATTCTAATAATAGTATTCATTAGCTTAAAAATAAAATGATTTGAAAGGAACAATATTGGCCGAGAAACTCAAAACATTTACGGATTTCTTTCTTTCTTTTTTGGCAAAGATTATAGTTTCACATAAGGACAATATATACCTCAGTGTAGACTCCAGCAAAACCACTCAGAAGGGCCATGACCTGAAATGAATTTCTAAGAGTAATTTTAAGCGTTGACTTCTAAAAACCTTAAAGTAAAGGCGGATCTTCTTCTCGATGAGTAATCATAGGCTTATCATTAGACTAGATTATGCTATAACAATATCAGTTCAGCAACTCACAATTGCCATCAGCCAACCTTGAAAAGGTGTTTGCAGAACTTGATCGGAACTGAAAAGAAAATGTCCTTACGTAAAAATAAAGAAAAGAAAACAAATACAGTCAGGATTCAAAAAAAGGGGCAGCACGCAAAGAGAACTGAGAAGGAAATCAAAATCAGAATATGACAGAAAGGATCTCTTTTCTCGTCGTCCAGTAAGGCATACAAAACTGTAGACCAGTGCGCACACAGGGAAGAATATGAACACTAAAGTAACACTGCGAGACAACAAGATTAATACACGGCCAAAACATTCTTACTTAGTGTTTAGTTGTGCTGTGGTGCATCCTGCACACAACAAAATGAAAGCCGCCCATTGGATCTCACTCAACCTGAAAGAAAACAAATGTGCTTAATCATTTTTTGTTATGGAGTCTCTGTCATCCTTCCTTCACCACCACCTCTTCCAAGAAGACAAGAAAAGAGCTGACTCGTACGTATGAGTCATGCCAACCAAAATATTTTCAAAATTTTACCAGTTAAAATCCATTCAATGGATATGGTAATGATATAGAGAGCCTTTCTCTATTTGAAGTTCAAATTCAACAGATGTAAATTGTGAAGTGACTTACTGTTTCTTAAGAATGATACGGTATAACACGCCAGTGCTGATGATGTTTAAATTCTTTAATATTTGATATCCAGGGGCATCTACATATGCAAAGATGTAATACTGCCACATACAAACATATTTAGAAAGCAATACTGCAACCAAGATTTAGAATGCAAAGGAATTTTGTAATATACAAGATCAAAAACCTACCTGAAGTAAATTCTTGATTAGATAAAGAGCTGCTGGAATGGGGTAAACATTAACTTCATCTACTGTCGTACTTAAACTAACATAAGCAAAAAATTGTGAGAATGAGAAACAAAAGATTGCATTCAATTAAATGAGGAAATCAGAAAAAAATAGAACAAGAAAATCTTGAGTAAATTAGACAATTGCAGAAAATTAAAAGCAATACTTAGTGTAACAAAATTGTGGACATCATTTTTCACAAGTCTAGAGGACTGAATTACGCATCTGCAAGCACTGAAATAGTGAAATGTAATATTTTTATTAGGATGATGTTAATTATTATGTTGTCCAGAACCGACTATATTTTTTGTTGATTTTAGTTCATCCTTGCTTTTGTAAGGGAGGTAATACCTTCAAGTTTAAGATTTTTCCAATTTTTTTCTCAGTTTAATTCGGGGGGATAGGGGAAAAGGAAAAAGAAAGAAGAAAAAAAATGTTGTTCAGGACTCTTTTTCCAACTAAGCTAATATATATGTCCAAAATGAAAAGCGTGCAATTCTATCTGTTACATAATAGTAGCGAAAAATGCGTAACTTGAGGAAGGAAAAGAATGACCTGTTATCCTCAGTAACACCTTCGTTCCTCCAGATTCTTGCCAAGGCTGCAAGTGATAGTGCACATTTTAAAGCTTCTACCTAATTACAAGAAGAAAATCAACGGTTTAAGTTAATAACATTCTTCTATAGATGCCAGAACCTAGCAATATAATGATCTAAAATGAAGTAAGGAACTGTGATCAATATATCTCGAATTAAAAAAATGCCGTCCGCTCACCAAAAAATTTGCAGTTGTGACACTGTACTCATACTTTCCAGCTCTCTTCGACCAGACAATTAGAATTGCTTGTGAACTCGTGAGAACAGTCAATGCAAGTGTTACTGCTGACCTATTTTGATCATAAAGAAAAAAGGCAGAAATGAGGAGAACATCCCCTTCCCTCTCCAATTGTTAGTTCTAGAAATGTAATAAAATTGAAAAAAATTCATACTTGCGCTTCCACTTAGACTGGACATTGGAGCTTCCACCCAACATGACCTTACACACTATTGACGGACGCTTAAGAGCAATTCGAGATTGAAAAGAGCAGGCCTACGAAAAACATAGAGTGAGAGAAATTCAGCATGTTGAACATGAGCGTGTGATGCAGCAATGAGATAGTTTTAAGAACAGACACAATTATGGCCGTATCATAACAATTTCACAAAAAAATGTATGACCCTACACTGCATTCTTTGCCCACCTAAACCAAAACACGAAAAAAAGTACATCTAGGGAAACCAAATTACATTTTAGCTCAATCGAACCTCTATATAATTATACCATACAATCACGTTGCTGTAGAGAATGAAACGAAACAAAAGAAAAGAAAAAATGCAGTGGAGCAGACGTAAAACATAAAGAGCTCAAATTATCTGCAATTTATTTTTCTTAAAATGACGAATCTGCATATTTCCAATTTTTCTGACGACTCCTAAAGCATGGTGAGCTGCTAAATACAACCATTTTAGCACAAAATTAGAGAGGGGAAGTTTATAAAACCTCGATATATAGGATTTTCCAGTTAGTGCTGTTATTTAACCAAAATCACAACAAAATGCATCATAGATCAGAGCCAAAAAAATAATCAAATCTAATATTAAATTAATCCACCGATTAATTCCATACAGTAGAAAGGAAATATTAAAAATATGCAAACGTGAGAAGTAAAAATTAATATGCTAACATGGGAAGAAAAAATTAACTGAAAGTGCAAGAAGAACCTGACGAAATATCAGTCACTGCAGTTCATGAAATTCAAAGGCTCATGAATCAGAGGATTTCGAAATTTTTATTTTTATATTCTTGGTCCATTTAGTTTTAACCAAAATGATGTGTTCCAAATGGCTAGGCCCAATGAATAAGCCGCAAAATTACTTATTATTTTGGGTGATTTGGTCAAAAACCCTGAAGCCCATATTTTAACAGGAAATTAGGGTCCCTCTCTAATCTATTTTTCGCTTCACATTATATCTCCGAATCAAACATTCAATTGAAGTATTGTGGTTGACATATGAGATAACTAGTCGATTAAGATCAATGTAAGATACCTCGGTTGTTGGGATGATCATTCTCTTGTATGATCATAACTGACTATCTGTATTTTGCCTTTCCACTTAAATAAATATTTCATAATCAAGTCTACTTCCGTTTTAATATAGTAAAACAATTTTGGTCTCAGGTCTGAGCACTAAATTTTAACTAAGCTCTTCTCTAGTTAGGTAATATTGCCACATAATAGTTATACTAACTACACTTCTATTTACAAGAAGAACAAAAGAAAGGCTAAGTACAACGTTTTCTATTTAGCCCATGTTTTCAAAATTTTTTTTTTAATATTCATTTTAAACTACAAATATACAAAAATAATTATTCTGTACGTAAACTCAAATTTTTTCTTCTATTTTAATAACACATTCTTCAAAATATCATTTTTTTCTCAAATAATGATAATCAAATGTGAACTTAATTATGGTGTTGGGTACATAATTTTATTCCTTTTAAATATATGTTATTATGTTGTTACAAAAGAATTGTTACAGTATTCTCATCTACTCATAATCTATCATTATTAAATTGATTTTATATTATCTTGCAGTTAATGACGAACCACTTAAATAATGAGATGATGTCACCCACACGCTTGCACCATCTTAGAACTTGAAATTTGAGTAAAGAAATTGTACCAAATGTTCATTTTATTCTCTCATATACATAAATTTGTTAATAATCACTTAAATCAGGTGTGAAAAATTTCACGGATTTCAATTATGTCACATCTATCGATTCTAATAGCAACTAGAAATGTTGCTATATTTATATTATAGTTGAAATTTTTATTTACACTTTGATATAGTACACAATTTTATTATTGATTTTAATAATATTTATTCAAATTAATATCCTCGATTTTGACACCTCAAACGATATCGAACTAGTTGCTTATTTTACTTGGCTTACTCACATTGTGTTCAGCGATAATAAGGCCTTAAAACGTTAAACTTGTATTCTTGATACTCTAGTGCCGAACCATTCAAAACTTGCTCGAGAGCGTGCAATGGAGAATAAAGGTATTAATCCAAATATTGAGCACGGGGAGCACGAATATAAAATATAAATAATACAGACTCGGGAGGAGTTACAGGAGTATGGCCTAACATTCGAATGAAATTACAGAAAAGTCAAATGAGCACATACGGAAATCAAGATATTATCTTAAAACTTGAGTTCACAAATTTATTAAAGCATATATTTAGCAGAATTTCATTGAAAACAAGAGTTTCAGACATGTTTACAGACTTTTTTCTGAAAAGAAAAAAATTTGATCGTCTAGTTGATTGAAGCTATTCCAAGACATCACAGAATCTACACTATCAAAGTACAATTGTGGTATAACGACGTTTTCTTGAATAGAAGTTGAAGGATTCGCTGAATTTTCCAAAGATAATGAAGAAGGGCTATAACAGTTGGCCATGTTCAAGTTTCCACACAATATCTCATAGCTGCTTATAAGGTTACCTGTTTCATCGATTGCTAACGTATCGTCTTCATTAATTCTTTCCTCTTTTGACCCTTCTGTGGCTACCATTTGATCAACATTGTCTTGTTCATTCTGTGAATAATCTGAGTCCACAGTTTTTGTATCTGATTTTTCTTTCTGCTCAATCGGCTCATGTGTAACGGGGTCTATTCCAAGAAGGTTTAGCCTCTTCTTGATTCGAGTGTTCCAGCAGTTCTTGATTTCATTATCTGTTCGTCCTGGAAAATGCGACGCAATTTTAGACCACCTGTTACCGAGACGGGCATGAAGCTCTATAATCTGATTCTCTTCCACTTCTGATAGTGCCCCTCTTTTAAGATCTGGCCTCAGATAATTAATCCATCTCAATCTGCAGCTTTTTCCACACCTTAGCAACCCTTCATTATGTGGAAAAAAAAAAAAGGATTTTATGAATCTCGGATTTTAGGCGTATTATACATAAAACATGTATTAGGTCGCCCTAGTATTCCTACAAATATAAAGCATATAGGTCATTTTTAAGAAGTCATGCACTCCACAGCATGAGATGACTATTGCAACTTTTTTTTCTTCTTCATACTAAATAAAAAACTACAACATTGGATCGATGTAGCTCTCACATTGAACGTGAACTTGTTCTAATGTTCATATCCCTAACATGGGAAGCAACTAAAAACCGAAATTGGATGTTATACAATAATGTTCATACCTGCAAGCTTGGGAACCATTCGCCAGCATTGAATGCCATTGTTGAGAATAAAGTTAACAAGCTTATGATCTTCTTCAATTGTCCATGGACCTCTCTTCAGTCCAACTTTGTCACAACAAGGTTGTCTTCCCATTTTTTCCACTTCTTCTTGTCCCGAATTATAACTTTATATTCCAAGAAAGATTCATCCAGATCAGCCCGCGACATAAATAATGAAATGTGCTGCTTAATGGGGGAGGTATATGATTGAACGAAATGGACGGTTCATAATAATAAAATGGCTACTATATTTGTTAAGACAAAGGACATATAAAGTCTTATTTTTCTGGGATAAGTTTTTCAAGATAAAGGAAGCAACTGGACGAGACTTATTTTGTAACGAGGACCCGTTTGGTGGGCTTTTACTTTTGTTTTGTTTCTTGAAAAAGTCCATTGTAAGTTTTACTACTTTCAAAAAATTATACAAACACGATCAAAATAAACTTTTTTAATCTCATAAATGGATTTTGACTTTTCAAAAACTCTGTCAAACGAGTCTTTAATTTTGTTGCGAAGTCTTCCTTAATTGTGTTTTTTAATGTTTAGAGGGCAAAAAATATTGAAAGTTGGGATTCCTTGGTCCCTTCAAAGCTGGCTTGTTTTGTCGTGAGGGGCAACTCTTGTTAATTACTTCCATATAAGCACTCAATTAGGGATATGCAATTCTAAAATTCTGCTGATCATATACTTCGAATATGAGGAATGGATTTAGTCAGAGTCATTAATGTATGGTTTCGGCAGGATAAACAAGATTTTAGTATCTTTAGATCTTGTAGTTCACTCAATTCATGATATTCTAAGAATTGTATTGAACGATGACTCTTGATTAGATTATTATAAATTGGCTTACAAGAACGAAAATGAGAAGACGACACATAAAACATTATTTATCTAAAAACATAATAGGCAATGCTAAAAAACATTTTATATTTATAATTTCAACATTAAACTCTAATCGCTTATCAAAATTTTGAAGTATAAGAGTTTAAGCTTGCGATTTCGCTCATCTTCACTTGAATGATTCAATACATTAAAGATCCATAACCTTTGCTCATTGTTGCTTTTATGTCCCTAACTTTTTTTTTCGTTGCATCATTATCATCAATATTCATTAAATCCAAAAAAAAAATCGTTATGAGAAAAAAATCTCGTTTTTAAAATGGCAAGAAAAAAGAAACAACAATACAAAAATCAACAAAATATTTGCCTTCATTTTGAAACACGCTATCACAATATTTGGATAGAAATCGTCATCAAGGACAATATGAGCTAATTTTTTAAAGTTTAGGGATAAGAATGCAACAAAAAAGTTCAGGATGTAAGTGCAACATTGAGCAAAAGTTGAGGGCCTTCATTATAAATAAAATATGGTGCAACAAACAAGAATTGTGGCACGAATATAATTATCCTTCCGAAAACCAAATTTTTTTATTTTGGACAATCTTACCCTTTCAACCAAAAATCACGTTCCCGTCGTGTGGTCAATTAACGTTGAAATAAACATTTTTCAAAAGGTAACTGGTTGCATAATGTCAAAAGGTTAAGAACACAAATTCTACAAATGAACGGTTGAAGACACGGCTAACACTTATAAATGGTTGGGGACCTCCATAGGAATTTACCTAAATCAAATGGCTCATGGGCCGCCTCACATATCATCTACTTTCATTAAAGGTCGAGGGTCACTTTCCGACGGCATACATCATGGGCCTAAAATGAAGGCAAAAGACTAGCAGCTTAGTGCGTTTTACTAGTCCAAGTGGCTCTTCTAACCTTCTTGAAAATTTTTTAGATAGTTAGTCAAGAAAAAGGTAAATGAGCCTAAAGACTTGGACAACTCAATTCCATTCATGGTGTAGTGCTAAGCAATTATGTTTTTCCCAACTTGAAGCTGTAAAGGTAGAGCATTATCCTCTAGATGTTCAGGTTTCAAATTGATAGAATTATTAAATAAATTGAACTCTTTAAATCTAATACACTAACATTAGTCAATCTTAAGATCATGCTATAAACATAGTAACTTTTCCCCGTATTTTAGTTGTTGTTTGGGCACTCATCGAATGAATGACACGTCTTCATGAGATGAATCAATAACAATGTCAAATCTCACATTCGGAAGTCAGAACAATTGTTGCTTGGTAGAGGCAGAAACAAGGGCTACCAGATAAACAAGCAAAAACAAAATATTATGGGACTTTATTATTTGCCGTTGAGAAGAAAAATTTAATGTGCATAACTTGTGCCATAATTACACAATTCGGTAGGGGTCGAGATAACAACTTGAAATGTAGAGCTCGAACGGCCTGTATAAGAGGTCCTAAACTTGTGTTTATTCAGTACTTTTTGTTTTGTGATGAGTCAATCCAACGTAAGTTTTTACTTTTATTTACGTAGTTGGATAAATTACTTGCCTATAATGAAAAGTTGATTTTGTGAGCTTAAGTCTTGAGATTAAAGAATGTTGAATTGTTGATACGATATGTGCTATTCATGTTTTCATCTTATTCTACATGAGATTGTCCTTCCTCCACTTTGAGCACATAGCCTCAACCGAATTATTACTTGTTGACTTTGGAGAAGTTTGTGTGGGTTAAATAACATCAGATGTCATTATTAATTTTAGGGATAATGACACCGTCATCAAATCTTTCATTTAGTAGTAGACTTTGTCTAAACCTTTCATTTGTACTATCTATCGTACCAAATCTTTCATTTGTGCCACCAACGTTACCAAACCTTTTAAAATGTCCGCAGCTAAAGTCCAAATTGATGGTTTCCGTTAGTTTGACCTTTAGTTCATCAAATAATTGACTTCGACAATAATATTGACTGATTTTAAAATGTTAAAATGATAATTTTACATTTTTAAATAATAAAATAACCAAAATCAAATAATTAATATTAAAATAACAGAAGCCATCCATTTGAACTTCAGTTACAGACATTTTGAAAGGTTTGGTACCGACGATGGTGGCACAAATGAAAGATTTGGTATCGTGGTTGGCACAAATGAAAGATTTGGACAATGTCAGCTACTAAATGATAGGTTTGGTACCGCTGCTGTAATTATCCCTTAATTTTATCATCTATCAATCGCATTGTACGCTTACAAAAACTAAAGCCTTCATTATTGAAATTACAAAACAGACCCATTATTTTTTATAGTGTCATAGAGTAAATTGAGTCAGACCCCTACGACAATTAAAGCCTTCCATATGGACCGTTCAAAGTTCTATTTGCGCGATAAACAATGGTCTTAATAAATAACAATATCCCATGTGAATTTCTTAATTTTTTTGAATAAAAAATTAATAGAAATACAAACTTCTAAACTATACCATTTAAGTGAAATTTTCATAATATATATATATAAGAAAATTATGATTACCGACGACACCCTTGTAATTCTCTAAGTTATAATTGATTCATCAAGATTATTAGACATTTCATGAGAAGAAACATATATTGAAGTATTGTTTATTTAAGAACATTTTCTATAATAACATAGTTATCAAATTGTCTCGAACAAGTCAATCGGGCCATCTGGTCATTGGTTCCTATAGGTCTTGATCTGTTCACATGCTCATTGGTCTAACAATAGGATCCGGCCCGACCATATAGCCAATTCAATGATTTTCAGGCCAATTCGGCTGGACCAACTAATTTTAATCCAGTCGTAAAGCTAATTCAATGATTTTCGGGCCAATTCGGCTGAACTGACTAATATTAATAACTTTGATAAATTATATTCACCAAGTCATGACTAACAATTAAATTTTATCGTTAAATGTATGACATTACACACCTTACTGTAGGACCATGTTACATGTACTGACTTTTTTTTACCTAATCTTTTACCGAATACTCACAATAGGGAGTGAGGACCACGTCTTGGAATTTTTTATTCACATGGGGTCCTATGTATGTGAGAGGGGGTAAACAATTCGGTGGAAATTTTCATGTACAAATATATTTACCCTTAGTATTACTAAAACTTAGAAAAACGTATACTCATAAATTATATTCACCAAGTCATGACTAACAATCAAATTTTATCGTTAAATGCATAAATTACACAACTTATTGTAGGACCATATTACATGTATCGAATTTTTTTAACTAATTCCTTACCGACTACTCACAATAGGGAGTGAGGACCACGCCTTGGAATTTTTTATTCACACGGGGTCGCGTGTATGTAGGAGGGGGTAAACAATTCGATGGAAATGTTTACGTACAAATATCTTTACCCTTATTATTACTGAACTTAGAAAAACGTATACTAAAGGTGAACTTTGCTACTAACAAGGGCGAGTAGTGTCTATTCCGCTGTTAGGTTCTCTCATAAATTTACTTAAAAGGTGGCCCAATTAGCACTTTTTTGAAAATGAAGCATCATTCTATTGGTGCACTTTCTCTTTTTTATTTGGCAACTTGAATTATCATGAACAATAAACATTATATTTTGGCTGCACAAACATACCTGTATTCAAAGCACAAGAAAAATAAAGCATTTCTAATCGTATTAATAAAATCGTATTATTAGAAAGAAAAAAGTATGGAGAATAGCTTGCTTATTCAACCCGTTACCCGTGTGGTGGCTTTTTTTCTGAAAAAACATTTTAACTTTATGTGTATAATATTTTTATTATATGAATATTTAGTTAAAAATGTGCGTAAAAGTAAAAAATAATTTTTAAAGAACGCACCACAAACAGAGCTGCCCCAAAAAAAAGACCCGACAGTAAAGACAAAATTAGACGAAAATACAGCTTTGCCAACTTCAACCCGTCGCTTTCTCTTTAAATCAAAGAAGGTTATAACACCAATTTCTCATTTTCCATCTTTCTTCCATGAATTCAATTACAGTATAGAATTCAAACGAACTTAAATTCATCACTATAGCTAAATTTACTCACTGAAATAGACAGATATACAAATCGTGCTATAGTATATTACTGGAATTATATATATAGTAAATTCAAGAAGGGGATTTAATGAATGAAAATAAAGCAGAAACTGGTTTTTGGAATCTGGGTTTGGGTGATAGTTTGTTTGGATCGTGGGAATGAAACATCGGAAAATACGGATTAGTTCTGCGCCATGGAGCTTGCTTTTACGGTGTACCCTTCTTCTTCTCTTCTTCTCCGGTTTCACTTTATCAACTCTCCGGCTGTTCTTCAGAGGTAATATCTTGTGCTAAAATCTTGGAGAAATACTCTTTGGGTTGTTCAATCAAAATTTCTTTGCTTTAAATTTATTGCACTCTGATTATTTGGTCAATTTGTATTAAAAGATATTTGTTCTTTGGATCGGAGCAGATGGGTTTCATCCACGATTAGTGTCAACGTGGTGGAGGCGGCCGATGGAAGTGATCGCCTCCAAATCACCTTCAAGTCCGACCATCTCAATTCAAGAAACCGTTATTTTTCCAGACCAGGCTTTGGTTTTCCTACAATACCCTTCATCCACTCGCTTATTTTCCAAAGATGACATAGACTGTATATACCTGCTCCCAAACTCATCCAAGCCCCAACTCAAGCTCTCTCCGGTATCAATCGACGGTCAATATTCCGATCACCAGACTGTACGGTGCCAGCGTCAGCCACATGGTACGACCGTGTCGTTAGCGGTTAAATCCAACGGCAACCTCCTGCATGGGTCCACTACACTTATGTGGGACTCATTGGCTTATGAAGCTATAATTGATCGTGATAACACCACTGTTGTTTTTGTTAAGGGGCTTAATCTACGGTCTGGAAGAGTTTCTGATCCATCTAAATTCAAGTGCATGTACGGCTGGGATTTTAGGAAACCAAAATTTGTTTTGTGGTCCGAGGTTGTATCAGTTGCTCAAGAAATTGTGAGATGCAAAACCCCTTTGAGCATATTGAATAGCCCACAAAGATTTAATACTAGCATTAAGGCTTCAGTTAGGGTGGTTGGTAGACAGACTCTCAAGTCTATTGCTCAGCTGAAAGTTCGATTATCGGACCCTATACACTCGTCCCAGAAACAGCACGAGATGTGCCTATGTACGATGTTGAGGAATCAAGCTAGGTTTTTGCCTGAATGGATCATGTATCATTCTCGAATAGGGGTCCAACGTTGGTTTATATACGATAACAATAGTGATGATGATATCGAAGATGTGGTCGAGTCATTAGTGGGTGCAAATTATAATGTTACTCGGCATGTGTGGCCTTGGATCAAGACTCAAGAGGCAGGGTTCTCGCATTGTGCACTACTCGCTAAGAATTCATGTGAGTGGGTTGGATTCATTGATGTTGATGAGTTCTTTCACTTGCCTTCAGGATTGTCATTATACGATGTTGTTAGGAATCAGTCTAGGCCTAGTGTGGTAGCTGAATTACGAGTATCATGCCATAGTTTTGGCCCCTCGGGCCTTAAAAATGTTCCAGTGAGAGGCGTGACTATAGGGTACACATGCCGGTTGGCTGGCTGGGAGAGGCACAAGAGTATAACGAGACCTGAGGCTCTGAATTCTTCTTTGATCAATGTGGTGCACCACTTTCACTTGCAGGCTGGGTTTCGGTATGCCAATATGGATCGAAAAGTGCTGGTGATAAATCACTACAAGTACCAAGTGTGGGAGGTTTTCAAAGAGAAATTCTATAGGAGGGTGGCTACCTATGTGTCCGATTGGCAGCAAGAACAAAATGTTGGTTCCAAGGATCGAACACCGGGTTTAGGAACAAAAGCTGTGGAACCAGCCGATTGGTCAACCAGATTTTGCGAGGTTGAGGACTCGGGCTTAAGGGATCGTGTGTTGAAGACATTCGTTGACCCGAAAACCGGTCGATTGCTATGGCAGGATCTGCCCAATGAGCAGAAGAGATAGAACTGTGCTGCTGTGAATTTGGCTGAGACTGTCTTCTTTTCATTTGTTTCTTTGGCATTTTTTTTGACCTTTTGTTTTTAGTTTTTCTGTACTTCCACTAACCATATACTGTAATTGTATAGAAGTAGAACTATTACGTACTCAGATGTTGTACATATATTTAATAAAAGACAATCCAGAAAGAAATTAAAGATTTAAAGCGGCATTTAATGTCATTTTTGATTCGAAGAAATCATGATCTCTAGCAATTTCCGCTCGTTCGTGTTCAACTTCAATACATGTTGATGGTCATTATCCTATGAAACCGATTAGCACCAAACATAACCTTAATGGTGCGCATACAATTGACAAATTTTATCACGTATTTCGTCCACTCAAGTCAAAAATCTCTCATATGTACGCAGTTTAAAAGTCCACATTTCTTGTTAAGTCCCAAATTCGTTACTTGGTGCAGGAGGGAATATTTTGAGTAATATAGGGTTATTGTCTCCAAATCCGTCCTGCTCGACGATATGGTGCATGTCTAGAGTACTGTAATGAGAAGATACTAAACTAAAGAATACTAAGCATCTGTTTGATAGGGATTAAAATCAAATTTTCATTAAATTTAAATTTTAATAGAAGTTGATGAGACGTGCAATTGAAAAGTTGTGAGGCCCATAAAATATGTGTTTCAAATGAATTGTTGACTTTGACTTTAATTAAAATTTTAATTTTAATCGGTACTAAACCGGAGCTAAATAGATTCCAAAAATAAGATAAAAGATAATGTAAAACTAATATTACTAAAAACTTTGGCGGTAGGTTTTATAGTAGTTAGCTCAGAACAGAATTCCATTCAATAGCCTCTAGGTTTTTATGGACTACCTGCAAAGGCAGCTTTCTTTGTGCTATCAAAATGGTTCTGTTGCTGCTTCTTTTATTAGTTATAACTTTATTTTTTATTTATTTAATCTGGACGTTGAAGTTTGTCAAGGGGCACAAATAAGTTCTTCACTGCCTGCACCTGAGAATGATTCAACTGCTGAACAAGGTGTTTATTTGTGATATACTACACATGACAATTTTATTCAGTTTGTCATATGGGATGTGTGATGATTTTTTATTTTTTTTATGTTTTGATATTACTGCAAGCAGTGAATCGAGTGATTCCATGCTATGATGAACTCTGTGAAGAACAAACATTACTCGTGGATATACATGACTATGTAATTAATCTCTGATTTTGAGATGATTAATTTGGCTGATTCGTTGGGGGATAAGTTTAGAGCCCATTACAACATCTTGTGGACACAGGCGAAATAAAATTGATTGACTATAAGTGTATATTTCTATTAGGCTACTGGATAAAATAAGTTAAAATCTTGTCTATTGTACAGCTTTTGTAAAAGTTGTTTGCATCAAGCTGCTGGTAGAACGGTGAAACGATTCCCCCCAAGTGTAAACAAAAGATCAGGTATGTATAATATTTAAGCTTGGAAAACTAGCCGGTTATGCACTATGAATTCGTCTTAGACTTAATGTGTGTTAATCGACTGTTATAATCTGTCTTTTGGCAGCAATTGGAGATCTTACACGGTGAACGTTGTACTTTGGAACTCTATTCAGCTGATATTTCAATAGGAATTAGTTTTCATGGCGTGATATACCAAAATTTCAGGATCTTCCGGCCATTTGTCCCGCTTATTAAACCCACAACGATGTAGAGAGAACACGCCGTCGTAATTCTAGAAGCCGGAATCTCGTCACGGGGGACCTAGTTGCTGAGACAGGATAAAGATGCTGCATTAACTTTAAGATTGCAGAGAAGAATACATGGACAATAAATTAATTTAGTGCGGGCACAATTTAAACTTTGAGTTTTGGATCATGAATTTAATGATGATAAAAATATAAAACAATATTACGACAATACTAAAAATAACGTAGTTTATAAATTACACTTGTTACTTGTTTCGACTGCTTGTAGAATATGCACTTCTTACTTCTTTTGATTGCTTGTAGAAAACCGATTGAATTTGTTGCTCTTGATTCATCAAAGGTTCACACTTAATGTGAACTTGATTATGTGCACTATCATGAACTCCAACATGAGTATGAAGTCATTTTTTATCTTTTCAATATGTAAAACATTCACCAACAAAAGAGTCACATCCTCCTTGCTTTCCAAAACTTGTTTGAAAAGATAACAATATAAACAATAAGTAACATCTTTTTATATACTGTATTCCAACCAAATATCTAACTCTTTAAACCAAGAAAGATTGAATCGTCTGGCTTTTACTCCAAATTGTCGTTTCGAAAAGTCATGATTTTGGGGCTGATAATGACCCTTTAACATATATGATTTTTGAACTTGTTCTCGGATATTAGCATTGTAATCCAAAATGGGTATCCTTAGTCCAGGATCGAAGGTGACTGCCTACTGCCATCTAGGGCTCGAAAACAAGGGTCGATCCGCAACAGATTCCGTGATTGGAGGAGGCGGAGATTAAAAAGTCCGGCTGTGTAGTGTCTTCCGTCTGTGTGACTGTGTCCATTCATGAATCATCCCAGAGCCAGAAATCGAATAGCGGAGAGAAGCAGTGGAAGAAGGAATGCGTTGAAAATTGAAATCGAATGGTATTGGGTTGAATGGTAATAGGCTTCTTCACTTCTTGGCTTGGCAGTGCTAGAGAGGCCTGGACCTGAATGGGATCCGCCCCTGCTCTTAAACACATACAAGTCCGAATTATTAAATAACTCTGTCGAATAAATCTCAATCAACCTAACTAAACTTCATCATTGACTTGATCAAAAAAATTACAGAAATTATGGAAATAGGCTAAGATATATTTTGGCCAGTTATCGCCTACTTTATATATTTCTCCGAGTAAATGACCTCTCTATGTTTCACACTATATATCAAGAACACATTTACTCAGCCTGTCTCGGAGAATGGCAGTGGGAAAATTATTGTCTCCGTCATAATTCTTTCAGTCTTGGCACTGATGATGAGCATATCTGAAGGCACATCTCATTCTCATTCGCATGTCCCTACACCCGCGCCTTCAGCTGGAGACATCTCTTGAATCTGGAAACAGTCTTCCCTCTGCTGCTGCTGAAGTTTCTCCTAATTTCTCTTTCTCGATTCTAGTACTAGCTGCCATGATACCCTCTTGTCTCTCTTTCCTGTACTAGGTTTCTCTTCTTCTTTGGTCTGTTGTCACCTTATCTTGTGTGTGTTCCTTTGTCATATTTATAGCTTCCGTGTCTGAAGATTACATTTGGAGATTATTGTGGACATGTATATCTTTATTGAGTAATTGTTTTACTTGTGTAATATTTCTGAGCAGTTGCATCATTATTTATGGCTACAATGATCGATCATTCTGCATCCATTTTTGTTCCTAGTCTTTTTGAAGAAATCACAGTCTCTAACATTTGACTTCAATGCACGTTGATGGTCAATGTCCTTTGGAACTGATTAGAACCAAACGGAACCTTAATGGTGAATTTTATCATGTACTTCTTCACTATAATCCTGTACAGCATTTCAAAAATGTCACATATGTACAAAATTCAACATTCCTTTTTATAGTCCATGTTTTTGTTGGCAAAAAAAAATAAAATAAAATTCTAAATAGTCGTTATTGTCTCCGAAGTAATCGTCCTATTTGTTAATGAATGGGACCACTGGAAAATGACTTTCATTTGAGTTTAGTTCTTGAGTTCGAACGTTGAAAGTAAGCTCGATGAGGGTAGCATTTTGGTCATAAGCAAATCCGTCATGCCCGACCATATGGGTTCAGACAGTTGCATATCTGGATTACTAAAATGAGAAGAATACTAGACTAACAAGAATACTAAATAGATTACTAAAATATACGATAAGCTAAGGTAAGGTAAGGTAAGGTAAAACTAATCCTATTTATCTTTAATGACTTTGGCGTCATTTAAATCAAATATATTTTTCGAAAGTTAGTTCCAAAAAGAATTCCATTCTATACAGTATATCCCTATAAAAGTGAGGAATATTTTTCTTTTTCCTCCAGGTTTTTATGAACTAGCAGCGAAGGCAGCTTTCTTTGTGCTATCAAAATGGTTCTGTTACTGCTTCTTATATTAATGATAACTTTATTTTTAATTTATTTAATTTGGACGCTAAAGTGCGGTCGAGGGGCACAGATGAGTCCTCCTTCATTGTTTGTAGCTGAGAATGATTCAACTGCTGAAGAAGGTGTTTATTTTTTTATTTACTACAGACGATAATTTTATTCAGTTTGTCATAAGGGATGTGTGATATTTATTTATTTATTTATTTTGCTGATATTGCTGCAAGTAGTGAATCGAGCGATTCCATGCTATGATCAACTCCGCAAAGAACTTGCTTGTGATGTAAGAACAAACATTACTCGTGTATCATCAATGTTCGTCGTTAAATGTTTTGATATTATTAATCTCTGATTTTGAGATGATTAATATGGCAGATTTGTTGGGAGATATGTTTTGAGCCCACTACAACATCTTGTGGACACAGGTGAAGTAAAATTGATTGTATATTTCTATTAGGCTGCACTCTATAGGATAAAAGAAGTTAAAATCTCGTCTATCGTGCAGCTTTTGTAAAAGTTGCTTGTGTCAAGCTGCTGATAGAATGGGGAATCTATGCCCAAAGTGTAGACAAAAGATCAGGTATGTATAACATTTAAGCTTGGCAAATTACCCAGTTATACAATGTGAATTCATCTTAGCCTTGATGTGTGTGTTAATCGATTTTTATATTCTATCTTTTGGCAGCAACAGGAGATCTTACAGGGTGAACATTGTACTTTGGAACACTATTCAGCTTATATTTCCCGAAGAAGTTGAAGCAAGGAAAGTGGCTGCTGCGCGTAAAATTCCGTTAGGCATTAGGTTTCATGACATGATAAACCAAATAATTCAGGAAATATTTTGTCCAGCGTATGAAACCCACAACGTTGTAGAGAGAAGGCCACGTCGTAATTATAGAACCCAGAATCCCTACTCACGTGGGACCTAGTTGCTGAGACAGGATGAAGATGCTGCATTGGCTTTATGATTGCAGAGAAGAATACGCGGACACTGATACGTAGAAGATAAAATAATAGATAAGATTTTAGCGTCATTTTTTCGTTCACTTTGTCAACAAGCTTGGAATGTTTTGGTTATCTTGTGCTGTCAGTTCATATTAGAAAAATGTGCAAAGTCATTGGCAGTAACTGGGTGGAATTTTTCTTCTTGGTGCCTGGTTTATGTATAGTTGTATCATAATGATAACGACACCTTAACACTTAGTGACTTCTCTTAAACACGAGTCTGAATTATTAAATCACTTTGTGGAATAAACCTCAATAAACCTATCTGAACTTCATCGTTGACTTGAAAAAAAAAATTTCAGAAATGATGCAAATAGGCTATGGTACACGTTGGCCAGTTATCACCTACTTTAAACTGCTATATATTTCTCCCAGTAATGACCTCTCTATATTTCACACCATATCAAGAACACAGTTACTCAGCCTCTCTCGGAGAATGGCAGTCGGAAAATTATTGTCTCCGTCTCCCACATTTTTCATAATTCTTTCAGTGCTGGCATATCTGAAGGCACATAGCATTCTCATTCGCATGTCCATACACCCGCGCCTTCACCTGGAGGCATCTCCTGAATCTGGAAACCGTCTTCCCTCTGCTGCTGTTGAAGTTTCTCCAGATTTCTTCGTCTTGATTCTAGTACTGGCTTCCCTGATACCTCGTCTCTCTTTCTCGTACTAGTTCTCTCTTTTTCTGTGGTCTGTCGTCACCTAATTTTGTGTGTTCTGTCATCATTATAGCTTTTGTTTCTGAAGATTACATTTGGAGATTATTGTTAAATAACATTCTTTCTTGTGTAATAATTCTGATCAATAAAATTTGACTTATTACTTCTCATTTATGGCTACAATGATCATTCTGCTTTTTGTTCCTCATATGGATGTACTGCGTATAATAAGGTTTTTAACCCTTCAGTTTATTCTGTAAATATCGAATATAAAAAATGATGGGGGAAAGAAAGAGTTTCTTTGATATTACATTATGATGACAAATATTACAATATGCAAAATTGTCGACAACGAAGTTCACACAGAATTTCGTCTCACAAACTCCATTAGAAAACTAATCTCACGCAAGATACCTATCTTCCACGAAGAATCAACGAAAAAGGACCCTGTATCCATCAATAGACTAACATAAGATGACATGTTACAAACCCCAAATCAGTGATCCTTCAATCGTCGAGACATATCGGGCATTTTTAGTACACAGTATTAGACAACACTATACATTACACTGGACTAAATTTTAACTTATATTTCCTCCTTAATCCTGTCCAATGATGTTGCCTCCTAACGTACAAAACATGCTAAAAATGCAAGTGCTGCTGTCAGGATTTCATATATGCAACTCAATATGAGAACTCGTGACCTCTAAGTGAAATATGTTTCTTAACCCAAATGGCAATGTCTTCAGCACAAGCCTGGGCCTGAGGGGTCTTAAGAAGCATGTCTAGAGTAGCAAATTCATGAACTGCGTCCTTGTACTCGAGAACAGGTGCATCCACGTTTACCTTCCTAAGCTCCTCTGAGTAGGCAATGGCTCGATCTCTCATCAAGTCGTGCTCAGCCACTACTGTCAGCGTTGGGGGCATCTTCTTCAAAGGTGGTCCTCTCTCCGGAACAAGAGGGTTAGCAGCAAGGTGATCCAGGCTGAACTCCTCCTCTGGTAAGAGAAGTTTCCATGCAAGTACGCACATAGCCTTGTCAAAGAAATAGGAATTTGCCAGTTTTATCTCAGAATGAGTAGGCACACTTCCAATGAAAAAAGGATACGTCAAAACCTGGGCCACCACCTTTACTGGGTCCAAAAGCTTACCAGCCTCAACAGATTTACGTGCAACATAGTCGGCAATATTCCCTCCACAACTAACCCCAAGAAGTACACATCTGTTCAACGTCACTTAAAGTTAGGAATTGAAATAAAAAGGTTTTTGGACACAAGAAAATTAAAAGCATATATAATTACATATACAAGTCACAAAGTGCAGGCATAGCTAACTTTGGACCCAGGGTGTTCTTAATCTAGGCCATTCTCGTGTTCAAAAGAGTGGCATAGGCTAGAGGGGAGAGAAAGGCATCTAAGAATGGGGTGGTGGTGTGTACATTCTCAACCATATATAACATGAAAGCTACGCTATTACCAATTCACCCACTTTAGCACAAATGTTTAGGAGAACAATCTGAGATAATTTGACAGCAGTCAAAGTGACTTGATTAACCTACTAAAGCAGAGAAGCCAATCAGATGCATCATTCGTGAATATTCAGGGTTTAACTTGAATATTATTTTCCCTATTTTAATTTTTTCTTCCATTGTTCATTTTTATACCAAGCATTTAGCTTTTCGTTGAAAACATTTACTCTCTGATGGTTAGATCCCGAATCTAAAATATGAAGCATATATAAAATATACAAGCCATGCCAATTGGGCCAAGTGGCAATAGTTATTAGAAAAAAATTGCAACTATTGAAATCCATTAGGTGACAGAAATTACAATGAGTAGCAAGATGGAAATTTTCTTGAGAACTACGCAAACCAAGCACTAAAGTCCATTTATCAGGTGATTAAAGCTCTCGTTGTAATCACATTTAAGATTAAACAATGGCTGTTGAACAAAGACGTTAAAGCAGGAAAGCAAAGAGCCATATCAGAAATTGGCACCAAATTTACAAAAAGATTATAAAAGGACAAATATATTCCCCTAGAAGCATTATCTTAAATCTAGTCAAACAAGAGGCTAAAAACTACCCTGCATGCCTACATAAAATTCTCAAACTCAAATTATATGCCTTAGTTCATCCCACTTAATCCTCATCTAATCTTCAGATTTATGTGTATAACCACAAAAAAAAAAAAAAAAAAAAAAAAAAGAAAAAAAAGAAAAAAAAAAGGAAAGAGAGAGAGAGAGAAAAAAAGTAACAAGAATCAATAAAAAGGTCGATTCTGTTCTCCGGATCATAGTCAACAGACTAAAATATCAACAAGTAACCAAACAAAAAATCAGAGAGAAATAGCTAATATATTACACCTAAACATGGCAGTCAAGCATATATNAGAGAGAGAAAAAAAGTAACAAGAATCAATCAAAAGGTCGATTCTGTTCTCCGGATCATAGTCAACAGACTAAAATATCAACAAGTAACCAAACAAAAAATCAGAGAGAAATAGCTAATATATTACACCTAAACATGGCAGTCAAGCATATATAACTCCCAAAAGTTCGAAAGTTTAGGATAAAATTCATGAGTGTGCATCCTACAAATCTTTCTTAAACATTTTCTGGTTTCTATTTGATTTTATGATAGAAAGACTAACAACCACAAGAATAAAAGTAGAAACTCAAGCAAAAAGAATAATCAGTTGTTCAACTTCTTCATCTTTAAGCTTGAGCTAGACATGTCAATCACTCTGCCACACATTAACCATATGTAAACTCTTTAACCAAATGTAAACTATGCATTTGATTAGTTTTCAATCCTTTTCCCATACTATAGCTACGTAAGCAATCCAATAAGTCAAATTCATATTCTTCTATTATTCTATTTCTAATGGCTGCTAATTACATCAGTCATATTTATTCATTCAAAAGGAAACCGAGTGAAGACTAGAATTTTTACCACTCACAACTTAGTACTAACTCCCCAGATCAAATCCTTAATAAGCTCATTTACAGTATCAAATATGGTAACAATAATAAGTAATAACCATAAGAGAAGCCACATGGATTCAAACCTGACCTTGATGGATCTCCATGAGCAGCCAACCAAGGCTCCAACATTGAAGCTCCAAAGGCATCGGCAATATGCCAATGACCATCCAACTTCCTCACATCTGGCCCTCCACCCAAGGTACTCCCCAAGGATTTACTACATTCTGCCAAATTGGCCTGCTTTGCCAGCCAATGCAGCACCTTCAACCCATCTTCAAATGCCGCTGGGTATTTATTCTCTGGTGCCAATCTATACCCCACGGCCAACACGATCACATCACACAATTTTGCAATCCGTCGACAGAAAAAATCATTAGCCACTGAATCGTTGCTCCCACTCACAAATCCACCACCGTGAAACTGCAGCATCACCGGAAGTTTTCGACAATTATTCCCCATCGGATTATACCCTCCGTAAATTCCATTCTCCGGTTTCAAACTCCCATCATCAATACTACACCCGTAGCTATTCCTCCTAAAACTATCATGATTCTGAGCACGCTTCACAATTACACTGTTGCTGCTAGAAACGGAGCTATTCGACGACCCATAGCTGTTGCGGCGGAGCAGGATTTGGTTCGGATCGGATCCAGAATTCACGACCGTCGACCGAGACCTGGAGACTGCTTCGGGCGAATTGAAGCAGGTATCCGGAAGAAAAATTCGGATTGACAAAGACGTTATAGGATCGATATGGATATCTTTCGTGGCAACGCCATCAGTAAACGAAGGATTCGCGGCGGCGGCCGTCTCCTCCTCCGGCCGTGACGTTACTCCGAAGGAGCTTCCTCCGCCGCCGCCGGTGTCGTTTTCCGGCGCCTGCAATCGGCTTTGCAACCGATGTTTTAGCATGAATTTGAAGAAAACACTGTATAATTTCACACCAATGCTCGGCATTTCCGATAAACATAAAAAATCAATCAAATATCTATGTATACAAACACACACAAAAGGCTACACCCCACCCCCTTTCTCTGTGTTTATATATATGGCTCACAAATCTTTCTCTAAGTTTTAT
The DNA here is from genome assembly GCA_903798385.1 of Fraxinus cuspidata. Classification (NCBI taxonomy): domain Eukaryota; kingdom Viridiplantae; phylum Streptophyta; class Magnoliopsida; order Lamiales; family Oleaceae; genus Fraxinus; species Fraxinus cuspidata. The sequence goes on from CAIGRP010018289.1 coordinate 41,327, forward strand.
GTGAATTGTTCAGAGAGTAAAGATGATCAATATATAGGGGGGTTAAATATTTATTTGCATGAGATAATTAGGGTTTTTCGGTTTCGATTTTTTTGGGGAAAATTGAAGTGCTAAATGTTTGCGCTGTCATTTTTGTTTGTTCTTACGATGTCGTATCAGGTACCACACATGACGTGATGCCATCCGACCCATAATCAGATAGGTGCGTGTTTGGATCCGGTGTAGTCGGTTGTAGCGTGTTGAGTGAACTGATTTAACTAGATTGGACGAGAAGTATCAAGAAAGACATGTCGTACAACTCTGGAAGTTGATGTATGTAGGAGATTAGAGATGATGCTGGCTGCTAGGTGGATTAGTTGGCAGGTTATCATAGAAATTGAAAGTAAACATCAATTAAGGCTAATAATTATTGCTTATATATGGAGGAAAATTTTAAGGGGTGATATAATAAAAGAAACACTGTATTGCTCTTTTTCTTTATTCTCTCGGAATGGATGGGTCGAGAATATCGAGCACTGCATACTAAACAAAACAAAGTAAGTTTAAGGTATAATACATTATTCTCAGACATTATGAAAATAAACACATGTATAATCAAGTAACAGTATACAATTGAAACACAAAGTTCATATAGATACTTGCAAAATGGAAAATCTTAATCAACATCATCATTCTAAGAGCTAACGCTAAAAAAAGGCCAATAGCATGTAAAGGTGCATTGCAGACCCTATAACCTCTTCTTGTTTCCCACCAATTCTATATTTACAGTCCTCCATTCCCCATACAGCAGAGTCCCTCACCCTTCACGAACTGATGGGCAAAAAATCGGGAAGCATAAGAAGGTGAGAAATGTAGAAAATGTTGGAAGTTCCCGCTTTGTATTCCCACCTCCATCCATAGTTTCTAACCAGATGGTGTGTTGGTATTAAATTTGCTAGGGACGAGCACTGGTTCATTGCTGGCAGCTTTCACTGCAGCAATTTCTTCCAAGCGCCTCCATGTTGCTTCACGCTTTGTCTCCATTTCTTTTTCCCTTGCTTCGTCTTCTTGGAACTTGATCAAACACTCCTCAAACAGCTCGCTATCGACATCAGAGAAGATTTTCCGAACATTTAGCGTCAAACTCCGCACTGCCTGGTTCCAGTGGTTTGTTGCATTCTTCTCCAGGGCAGGAAAGATAATTGGCAGTATAACTTTACGGTTTTGTTTGATTAGGTTCTCGATATGGTCGTTGTTCCATAAAAACAAAGCCCTCTCTGCCACCTGTAGAAACAAGAGCTATTACATGATGAACAGTAAAAATGAAATGGCTCAACTAAAAGTTCAATTCCCATCAACCAAAGTCAGATCTAGTAAGGAAAGGGACAAGAAGAGGGAAAACAAGAACAGATTAAAATCCATTGATGACAATTGTCCCAATAGATAAATCTATCCAACCAAAGGATCTCAATATGTCACTAGAGTAACAAAGACTAGGCAAGCTATCAAGAATATTAATCCTATGGACTCGTACACTCGTCATACAATTGTAAAGATTTTAGTTTATCTCCTTCTATAATAATCCCATTTACCTAACATGCCAATAGATTGGAATTGTGTAGATTGGAATTGTGCGCAATGCCAATGAATGTATCCTACAAATGTTGACATCCAGATTCAGCACTAAAACCCTACACATGGAGCAATCTCACGTGTCTATAGAGTGATGAAACTAAAGAAAAAAACTTAGGATACTAAGCCCGTTTGACAACCATACTATTAAAACTCTTTTTTTCGTCCTCATTTTCACCTCCACATTCTCGCACTAAAACATTCTTCATGTAAACCTAAAACTTTTTCTTACTTTTTAACAAAACATTCTTCAAAAATTTACTGTCAAACACAGGCTAAACGATGCGTGAAGTCATATTTTAGGCGAAGAAGAATTCAATTATGTTTTAACTATATAAAGGTGATAAATACAAAAGTTCCAAATACAATGCAGCGGGATTGGGGATTGATGTTACAGGAAAATAAACTCTCTTCCTAGAGCGCATCTTTGTATTTTTATGAACTAAAAGTACAATTAATAAAAAGATAGCATGTGTATTTCTACTACATGAAAGATTGACCATGAAGTGTAAAACATAGCCCCTGTTTGCCAAGGATTAAAATTAGATTTTTAATAGATTTTAATAAAAGTTGATGATATGTGCGGTTGAAAAGTTGTGAGACTTATGAAATATGTGGTTAAAACTGATTGTTGAGTTTGACTTAAATTAAAATCTAGATTTTAATCGGTACCAAACAAAAGCATGTATCGTAAACTAAAACCCCTTTCACAATTCACTAGTGTATTAATACTATGCCTATGTTTGAGCTCCATTATCTATAAAATCATTTTTTTCCCAAACTCATTTTGAACCACACATTCTCTCAATAAAATAATTTTACATATAAACTCAAAACTTTACCCCACTTTTTAACCACACATTTAAAAAAAAAAAAAAAATTACTATGACAAAACTCATTTTCCCCAAAAATGGGGTTCAAACAAAGGCTATATCTTCAAGCAACCTGAAAATAAAAGGCCTTATCAACATTAAATAGTAAAAAAAAAAAAAAATCTCTCATTAGATAGAGATTTTTGATTCGAAACTTAAGGGACGCGACAAAAAGTCATAATAGATAAGAAGGCAAAAGCCTTCTCAAAGTGGACAGTAAGTATAATATAACGACTTGGGCACGAGGTAACACGCGTTTTTTGTAACGACCCGGGCTCGTGCTCGTGCTCAAGTAGTTCTTTACGTATTGTCCATTTTGAGAGAGTTTGAGCCCCTTACCCTTCATGAATTTCTGTCGCCTTCCAAGATTCGAACCCAGTACATCTTCCTTAAGAGAGACTAAGTTGATTCATGAGTTCAAATCTTAGGAGACGCGACAAAAATCCATTAAAAGTAAGATGGACTTAGGCTCTCCCAAAACGGCGAGTACTTATGATATAACGTCCTGGATACAAGGGTCAAACCATTACAATAAGCAACCAACCAAAATGGTTAAAGGTAGCAAGCAATAAACGACGTATGTGTCAAAAATGATAGAATGATTTTATATGTTTTTCCTCGCACTGCAAGTACATGCTATAGAAAGTAGAATAAAGACAATCCAATAACTTGTTAAAGGAGATTAAGCAGATTATAAGGTATTGAAAGGACTTTGGACAGACATGACAAGGGATATGTATAGTTGAAGACAAAACTTAAATAACAAAATTTGTCCCTCTCTATCAAATTAATCTTACATGTTTTAACATTATATCAAAGCACATGAAGGTTTTAAATTCAAGTCCCACCATCACAAGGTTATAAAAATTGTGCATGTATCAATCCTTCAATGAAATTTAATCTAGGTTGCATGTGAGGGATGTGTTAACCTAATTTCTCCCCTCTAGTAGCTTAAGCTTCTAGATTAGGTAGTTCCATATGTATTCATTATATTATTTCAATCTATTGTGTTTAGCTAACAAATAATATTGGAACTAACATATTTTCATTCTCTTTGCTTGTAACGGAGATCATGGGATTATTCTTTCAGCAGTGACAATGACAATTACAGGATTATTCAAATTCGAGAGGATTTATATCTCTTTAATGGCCATATTTTCTGGCGATTCCTTTAATAGGAAATATATATCCGTAATTAAGGGACTCTTCTTTTCAGCAGCAAAAGTAAAGGATTATTCCAATTCACCATAAAGGAAGATTGATGAACTTAACATACCTTTTAATGGGGGTATTTTCAGCCACCCTGAGAAAAAATTATTTATCTTTTTGGTGGGGGTATTTTCAGCCATTCCTTATGAAAAATTATTTATATATATATACACACAGCAATTGTTATATCTTTTCTTTCTATTCATCTTTGGTTGCAGCAGGCGAGTTATTGAATTGCCTAGCAATAATTGGTTGTCTAGTCCATTGCCTAGGCAAAAGATAGTAGTGACAAAGAAATGTAAATAAAAACATATTTCCACATATACACTCTCAATCTCTATTACAAATATCACATATTTCCCCTTCGTTCATTTAGTACATATATTTCTTATACAGCTAATACAGCAAGCACTGTAAGGACTCACAAGGATAAAGGGCAGAAAATTGGGAAATTCCTATGGATACATATTTAAGGTTTATAAACATTCTTAACAAACATAGAACAACAAATATAAAATAGGCAGTCCGTGAAATAGCTGCTTAGGTATTCGAACAATACTGGATAGTAACCGGGCAAGCTCAAGGACATAACTACGGATTGCATCATTGATGCTAGTACATTTTTCCCCTATAGTTACGCATGTTCACCATCTCAAATGATTCAGAATCTGCTTAGCTATAAATCTCACTCAGCAGTCAAGCTTTGTGCACATCAAGTTGATATATGTCACTATCAAGATACATAGCCTCCCCATGTATTATGGGTTTACCATCATTACCGCACTTCCATTTTTGGCAACGAGAGAGAGAGAGAGGTCAATAATTAAAGTGTTAATACAAAAATGTAGATACTTTGGCCAATGTTTAATTCAAAAAGTATTATTGTTACTATTGAGCACAGGGAAACAAGTACAAGCGATCAATTTGAAAAGGAGAATCATCACAACTAATTATTTAAGAGATAAAACTTGAATACTATTGCCTACACTATATTTCATGATCATACCCACTTTAATAATACTAACATATTCAGAGAATGGTTTCATAAAAAAAAAAAAAAATTCAGAGAAATTCCTTTTATTAATACTCACCGCACCATTTATCTTAGACATCATATTGTGTGCTTTTTCTACGTCAATTTAATTCATATGCAAATGTTGTTTCTTTTCTCCACAACATTAAAACTAAAATGAATCCTTGGCATTTGGCAATCACATCAAATAAGAAACAATTGTTGGGCATCCTGAAAAAGGAATAAGGTTACTAATTCGTGTGCTTTCTTAGATACCTAATCACGTGCTTTTCCTAAATCAATATATATAGAAATCATTTTTCTTCTCTATACCCTCAAAACTAAAATAAATCCTGAGCAATCACATCAAATAAGAAATTGATGAAAGATGTTTAACTATC
>CAIGRP010018309.1:0-13039 GCA_903798385.1 Fraxinus cuspidata
TAATGACTATAGTTGCAGTTGATTATTCATCTTTTTCTTTTTGTTTTATTTGAATATGAGGGTAAAATCGTCTTTTATTGAAAAAATTGGTAAAAATGACCTTTTGCGCAATGAAAAGTGGAAGGTATGGGTAAAAATGCCAAAAAATGAAAGTTAATGACATTTTGCACAATGACATTGAAAGGTAGAGATATTTCGTGCTATTTACCGTATTGAAAAATATTGTATTATTGCTGCTGAAGAGCATAAATTTATAAGTTTTTAATCTCGAATAATATCATTTTGTCCTTGTGAAGTAATACAAGACTCGATATATATCATAAGTTGAAAAGTATGTTTCTTTCTCANAAAAATGAAAGTTAATGACATTTTGCACAATGACATTGAAATGTAGTGATATTTCGTGCTATTTACCGTATTGAAAAATATTGTATTATTGCTGCTGAAGAGCATAAATTTATAAGTTTTTAATCTCGAATAATATCATTTTGTCCTTGTGAAGTAATACAAGACTCGATATATATCATAAGTTGAAAAGTATGTTTCTTTCTCACGTCTCATACACGGTTTGTTTAGCTTTCTTTGCTAAGTTAATGAAATTTAATTATTTTGAAGAGAAGTAATTGCGAATTGTCAGTTTATAGCCTTAAAAAAAAGGGCTTTGATTATCTTCAAATTCTGTCATTCATTATGTATTGTTTGTTATTATTTTTTGTTAAATTATTATACTTGGTGCGAATGTCATGAATGAGTAACTATAAGTTTTTTTAGTGCATTCATAAGAAAATAAAAGAAATAATGTATTTGGAACTCATGACCACAGAATTTGCATGGGAAAGGTGTTTTTTTTTTTTTTGGACTTAAGATCAAAGGGCATGTATATTTCTCCTACTAAATTTGTAGTGTTAAATGCATGTTACAATAACTTTTTGGGCCCACATGAAATCCTACCGATTTCATGTTTTATATAGATACATATATATGTTATGATGACACTTATAAATATGTCATCCAATATTTCTAATACAATGCTTAAATACTTTTCTTCAAAGTGAATTAGTTATACTAATTTTCTGCATTTTTGATAATATGAAATTTGAATATGTGGTAAATATATATTTAATGTTTACAAGAAAAATTTAAAGCTAAAGTTTTGAAATTTAATCAGTTTGAATATTAAAAGCATGTTATTCGCATTATTGAATTTTTCTCCAAATTGAAATTTTAAATTTAATTGTTAAAGTCTAGGATGTGCTTCATTTAATTATATAAATTCTTTTGAATTATTTGATATCATTGATTTAAATATCAAATGTCGATTAGAATTAATTTTTGATAGATTTTTAAACATACTATATGGATGTCGTTAAATAGTTTATTGTTAATTTGTGTTATATCAATAGAAAATTATTTATGCGTTTTTTTGTAGAGAAAATGACAATAGAGTATTTTTCAATCATTTTTAGTATATAATGTACATCGACTATCTAATTAAACTTGTCACAACTCCATGAAGGAGAAAGACAAAAAATGATAGCGGTTATATAACTACAGTATCAGGTTTTGTGGATTTGATTAAAATTATAGAAGAGCTAATTTTATGTTATACGTCGGGAGAAATTTTACAATTAATAGTATTTTGTTCTCTACTAAATTGGAAAAAAATGAACATATTGACTTTCTAAAATATATATCATTAATTGATACTATACATTAGAAAAATTGAGTAATGTATTGAAACCAAAAGTTCAATTACTAAATGTATTATTATTTGACATGTCCAGTTAGATCATCACTAGATCAATATTGACGCTAAATGATAATTTAAATGTATATTTAATGAAGAACTATAAGATTCTTCGATCCAGTAAAATTTTATATAATGTTTATTCTCCATGAAAATTGGTCATTGATTGTCAGTAGCTAAAGTAGAGGCTAGATTTCCTACATTTTTTAATATTAATTATGGTGATAAATGGGGTCTCATCCTCCTTCACGTTAACCATCTAGATATTCGCAACCTAAAGTTTGCGAAATTATTGCTTAAATTTTAAATTATGAACATAATTTTCAGATTACACAATCAAGAATGTGTGTTTTATTAATACTAGTAAGCTTAAATCTCAATATTTTAATAAGTATTAGTTGAGATGTCGATAAATTGTTTAACACAATTGCTTATTAAATGTCTCCAATTAATTTAATTGAGAACAAAGTACTTTCCATTTCTATTTAGTAAATGTCAATATTCGTCATTCCAACATCAAGTTCTCCATATTATAAATGGCCTTTGGCCAGGCCTGATTTCTTTATCTAATTATTTTGATAGTACAATATATGTATAATTGATCTACCACAATGTACTAAGTTGGAAAGTAAAGAATGCTGAGAATAAATGCGTAGTTTGAATTATTATACAATATCTCAAACCCTAATGAGTGACATTTTATAATACAGTTTGCTGATTATCAATTTGATTGGACAATTATCTTAGCATTAGAGGTGGAATTAAGAAGTTATAATAATGTACAAATGCATCGTTATAGTATCTAGATAATCGTAAAAGTTATTTCAAACAAGAATTTCAAAAAATAATTCACTTAAATGCATTTACTGGACAAAGAAATTAATAATATCTCAGAAACCAACTTTTAAATGTTCCAACTCTAATTGATTTTTTTGGAAGGATAATTCGTTAAAAGTATATCAAATATATCTTTGGCATGCCTGAAGCGCGAGTACATTCGATTCTATTAAAAATTTCTTCAAAAGACAATAGCATATAAAAAGATGGTCATATTTAGGAGGCGTATACTTTTGAAAAGTTTATAAATATAACAAAATTATAAAACCCTAGAAGAGATTCAGGTACCCGAAATACTAAAAATTAAGTTATCTCAATAAGCTATGCCATTGTAAAAAAGAATAGAATCGCAAATGTAAAATTGTCGACAACACTTTTGTACATGATGTACTGCATCATATAGTGATGAATTAAAATAAATGCATCGAAATATATCATCGAAGTAATAATTGACCAAATAAAAGGAATGCAATCCTAAATTGAATTTACTTGAGAAATATGAATTTTCTAAACCTGTAGTCCAAAAATCTGAAAGTATATACTTATACGAAAATGAAATGAGAAAACTAAAGTCGTAATAAAAATGTACAACCCTGTACATAATAAATATCTCGATAAATAGATTATATATCATGTGAGAAATGTAATCACAAGTCTCTATTTTATTAATCTCACAATGCATGAAATTTGATATGTATATAATAAATGTGATTATAGTCAACTTATCTTATATAACTTTAATAGTATTCTTGAAGGATTTTACGTATGAAGCATATAATTCAAGTGATGTGATCATGAGGGTGAATAAATATGTGATGTATTCTTTTTCCCTCGATCAAAGTTTTATCCCAATGGGTTTTAACCAGACAACTTTTATAGTATACTTAAAAAAATAAATGTGTTCTTCTTTCCTTCATTACGATTTTTTCCATAGAGTTTTTCCTAATAATGTTTTAATTAGATATATTCTTTGTCTAATCAATGTCCATAATTTACAAGATATTTACCCTCAAAATAATACTATAATATGTATTAGACTCTTGAAGAGATCTGCAAGAGCTATTTTTCGGATTATGTTAGTAAAGTCATCAAAGATTGATAAATATCTCATTGGCATAGAAGATAGGAATAAATTGATTCAAGAATTGAAATCAGGGGAGCAGCTTAACTCAAATTTTGTCTTATTCGATTTTCTTGACAAGGTTTTAACGAGGTAGTCATTTTGTAACGTGTCATTCAAGAAAGAGTGTTGTAAATAATATTTTATTTGTGATGACAAGTATGCCCCTACAGCTCTAGTTTTTATTACCACTATATTTCTAATTCTTCCTTATAAATATGAGACTTTAGTTTTCAATATAATACACACAATTCTATTGACTTCTTCAATTTCTTCTTTTTTATCTCTAGTTTATAAGAAAACAAAGGTTATAGATAACTCTAAAAGAAAGGATTATGTGATTTCACACGATCAACTATTAAGTAAAATAATCCCACACACTTGAAAAATATTATTTTTTACAATCTTTCCATATATTCAACAATTAAAATTGAGAAGCGAAAATGGAAGTAAAGAAGCGAATCGATAGAATAATTAGGAGACTAGAGCACACATTTTGATGTAGATATTTTCATAAGGTAAATGATATGTAATTGAAAAGTTGGTTAAATTAGGAGTTCAATACATTTTTATGAAATCGCAATTTAGATTTGCCTACAAAAAATTATGCACGTTTTCTTTGGAACTTCTATAGAGGTGTAGAGCTTCCATGATAGAGCCATGGACTTGATTTCTCTCTGTTCTAAATTTGGTAATATGCTTTCGGGGGGTTGTTTCGGCAACTTTGTGCTCAATTTTTACGCCCTAAAATCATGTGTATGTAAAAGTAGACTCTTGGACATTATGGATGAGCTTGGAGGAGATCAAAATACACAATTTGCAACTACTTCGGTTATTTGAAGAAGAAGAATTATGGGGATGCTAAGGATAGATTCTTGAAAATTCTACAACTTTTTCTTCTGTGCTATTTCCTCTATCCTCGTGACGTTGAGAAAAATTCTTATTTGTTTAAATTCTTTATATATATATATGAGTGGCTAAATATCAAATAGCTTGGACGACAATGTAAACCATGTTTTGATACTTGAGGAAGATGATTGGATTCTTAATTCAGCATGTGTGTTTCATATGTGTCATAATAAGGACTTGTTTACTACATATGAAACTGTTTCCAAATGTATCGTGGTTATTGGAAACAACGTACCTTGTTGGGTTGTTGGAATTGGTACGATCAGATTGAAACTTTTGGTTGGAACAATTAGAATACTTGGGCATGGTCGTTGTGTTTCGAATTTAAAGAAGAATCTCATATCTTTGTCTATCATTGATTCAAAATGTTATGAGTTCTTTGGTGGAGGTGGAGTTTTGAAAGTTTGTAATAGTGCTCAGGTTGTATTGGAATGATAGAAAAGGTCTCAGTTATACATCTTTCAGGGTCGTGCAGAATCTAGAAGAGTCAATCAGCACGGTTCAGTACCGTGGTGGACATTCAGTTTGGTACATTACCTTTAGGAGCTCATAAAGGGTCGGATTTGAAGAATACTGCTCAGTTGAGTTCAAAAATATGGATAATACCATTTTTCCACCATCACCTGCCGTGCCATTATATTCAATCGTTAGGGACCGACCCAGTGGAACAAGGTATGTGGATGCTGATTTTGTTGAGCATCCTTTAAGTAGAGTAGAAGGTATTTAATCTAGCAAGTGGCCTTCTTTAAAAGCATTTGGTATTGATTCTGTTTTGGGGTGTGTTACAACCCATTTTGGTTAATTCAAAAACATTATGATTTTTGAGAATTTGAGAAAATTCTACAAGAGTAGTGCTTGGATTTATTGGAAGATGTGAAGTATTGTGTTTTGTTGGAGAAATTAATTTTTTGGTTATTGTTGAAGAAGTTAGTTCATTTCTTGGTGGAATTCATTTCAAGGTGGAAATTGTTGAAATTTGGATGTGACCCGAATTCATTTGTTGAAGTGTTTGAAGTATTAAAGAATTCTAGTTGAAGTGCACATCAAGGAGAATTCAAGTTTGGAATGCTATTGGAGTTTAATGTCAAGTTGAAATTCTATTTTGGAAGCCCGTTGGGAGTTGAAAATTAGTATTAGACTTGAAGAAGAGTTTAAGATGGAGAAAACAACTTGAAGCAAATAATAATAATAATAATAAATAAATAAAAATAAAATTGGGGCAGACTGCTAGCGCCACCTGTGTTGTTCGGATTTTTCGCTATTTTCTCTCTTACTTCGTTTTGGACTTGGTTTTTTGCTTCATACTTCATCAACAAGACTAAAAGGTTTGGACATCCCCTACATGTTCCCTATAAATATTAAGCTCTTCTATACAATTTATAAAGGTGAGATATATGATTACTAGAATTATAGGTTCCATTGTAATCTTTCTCCTTTCTCCATTATTATTGAATCAATAAAATCTCTTCATTCCTTTGTCATATTCTTGTTTTCTTTTATTCTTTTGCTTGGCTCATATATTTCATTATTATATGTCATATAACTTCAACATCTCAATTTGATGGTTTGTTTCACAACAAAGTAGTATTAGATGGATTCCGTTATCGGCTTTGCTTCATAACAAGTGGTATCAGAGCTATTCTAATGTATTGTTTGTTTTACAGCAGTTACCTTTGCTATACAAACTTAAAAAATTTATATAAGCAAGAAACTGTTATCCAGTATTGAAAAACAGCAAGACAGGCGGGTGAAAATATTAAAGACTACTTTGAAAGTTGGGAAGGTGAACAGCCAAACTAATGTTCGAGCAGTTGAGGATGGGAAGAATATTGAAACTGATGCAATGGAATAAAGAATATTAAAGAGGTTTAACTAATTCATTTAAAATTGGTTTTTGTTCATTATTCTTATTAATACCTTACAACTGGAATGCAAGACAGCACACTATATAAAGGTCAAGTTTAACGATTGTGTAGCATCAAATGCATGCAAGTATAATCAGAAAATGACTTCAATTACAAATAAGTTATTTTTTCTATTTGCTTTTACTATCATTCAACCTCATTCTCACCAAAAGAATAAAAACGGTATATGATGTTCATGTTATTAACAATCTCTCAAAAAATACACCTCCATTATTAAAAAACTATATAGTTGGTAATAAAAGGGGTGCATAAATCCCCTACTGCGATGTTGTACTAAATAATTAATAAAATGTTTATTTTATAATAGTTGCGGTTTATATTTTAGGTGCCCTATTTTTATCTTTGTGTTTGTGTAAGAATTACACTCAATAACTTAGAAGAAAGTAGGATGATTTTTCATTAAATTTGATAAACATTTGGATTACTCTTCTCACGAATTTAAATATCTTATTGATTATATTATGGTCTTAGATAGGCATTTGTTAGTTCTTAGTTTTCGCTTTATCAAAATGATTTGAGTAATTGTTTTTAATTGTCAACTCTTTTACTATAGATGACAATAGAATTATTCTGTGTATATACTAGCATGAAAAATTGGGATTCTATATCGAGAAAATAAATGTATCTAAGATTAAGTTACAATGTAAAATAAATTTGTTTACCATATTATAAATTACAACCGTAACATTTCGCGTACCATAGTGCGAAAACTATCTCATCAATTTTTAATATGACAAAAACAGTAAAATTGTTATTGAGTAAACAATTACCGTATGTGGCGCCAAAATCTAACTTTCCTCCTAACAAAGTCGGAAGAGATCAATCTACATTTATTGTTTTGAGAGACAGTATTGAATCCATAAATACTAGAACTAGGCAAACTCTTTTTCAGGAGAAAGACTCCAATTATAAGTTCAATCAAATTAAATTTTGTTAATAAATTAGAAATTTAGATATGTCGATCTAATTTTACATATAATTATTTTGCTTGTATTATTGTATTAAGCCAATGTTCGGTTTTGATAAAAAAAATAAAAAAAATAAAAAAAGACAGATTTTTGTAGGTTTTTTTATAAAAGTCGATGAATTTGTAATTGATAACTTTATATTAGTTGTTGATTTCTTGAAAGGTATGGTTGAAAATGAATTTAGCGATGAATGAATTTTAAGGAATATAGACCAAATCAAACATGGACTATATTGTAAAAACTGAATACTATAATATGTTTAATAAAAAAATTTAGATGATATGAAATTATCCAATAGAATATTCAACAAAGTAAAACTTATGCATTATTTTAAACGATGTAGCACAATATGTAGTAGAATAGCAATAAACCTTACCACTTGCAATCGCAGCTTCCCAAGCTTGTGATCGCAAGCCTCGCTTTTTGGCCAACTTCAAGTTGGTCTCTGAATTTATGCCTTCGTTCAGCTCGAGTCCTTTTTCAATTGCATTTTTAGTCCTTTCTCTTAAAAACATAACAATTTAATCCTTCACATTTCACACTCGGCCAAAATTGATCTGGTGCAAGTTCTAAAAATTTGTAATGACCCCAAACTTTTCAAATATTGGATTTAACTCGCAAAACATATGATTCTCATGCAATTGCTCCCTTAATTTTTTATATTGAGCAATTTCAATTGATTGATCATCAATTACTCCGATTCAACTCCAATTAAACTCAAATTTCCCATTTTTCACGTCAATTGCATCCAAGTGAATCAAAGTCGGGTTTACGTACAATTAACCTAATTTAACCTAAATTAGGTAGATGTCCACTCAATTAGCAATGAATAAGCCAGTATAGAGCAAATAAGTGTATAAAATATACTTATCATAAGTTATAAACGGTAATAATTTTACTTGTTGAGTTAAAGATGTATGTAGGCTTACTAAATGTTTATCGATTTTAAACATTAATGATAATGGTTTAATTTACTTGTGTAGGTACTTGGCTAGAGTGGGCAATTATGAATTTAGCTTTTTAAAAAGCATGATGAAATTAAAGCCCTTGACAACTAGTTACTGAACCAATGTGAAGAATGTAAGTTCTTGTGCTAATTTGTGTTAAATCTCAACCACAGAAGTCAGTCAATTAATGAAGTCAGCCTCAGAAAGTAAAGTTAAAAAATTTCATTTAATTTCAACAGGGGTTCCTACTTAATTATATTTCCTAATTTGAGTCAATATTTAACACAACAACCTATATTATCTAAATTCATGAATATTATATAGAAATATATAACTCACTTATACTGATTTTTATTCACCAAACTTGCACACTTCTAGACTTTAGGGTATAATATATGTAATATATATGAGATCACAATCTTTAACCTGTAATATTTTTCTAGTTTTTCAACCAATATTTAAATTATAGTCATAACACAATAAAATTGCAAAATCTTACTATAAAATGATTGTAAATGGATTAATGAATTAAATAATTCATTATAATCTGTATCAATTTCTTCAACCAAAATTCACATTATTGAAACAACGTGTCTAACAAATTGTATCAACTTACTACAAAATGAGTGTAAACAGTTTGACGAATTTACGTAACTCATTAAGATGCATAAAATATATCATGAGGCTATGAAGCTATAATTTATAATCTTTCTCTAATTTTCCAATCCGTAATTAGATTATAGTGATAAATTTCAATTGCAGTGTGAGAAGAACATTATAAAGTGGTCAAGTTTAATGATGTTAAACATCAAATGCTTACAGTCCAAAAATGAATCCAGGTACAAAAAAAATGTTTTTCTATCTACTTGTACTGTCATTCAACCTAATTCACGCCAAAAGCATCAAAACTGGAAGTTATGTTCATGTTATTAACAACCTTCCCAAAAAATCACCTCCATTATTAATCCATTGCGCTTCCAAAGATGATGATCTAGACACTTTACGTGAATGATGATTTTCAATGGCATTTCTTCATAATTTTTTTCAGAACTACAATGTTCTTCTGCCACTTTTGGTGGGATTCAAAGGATAAAGCTTTTGAAGTTTTTAATTATAACATATCAGATCTTTGCAAAACATGTGTATGGTACGTGCGGGCAGATGGGTTCTATTTGGCAACTCAACTTAATATAGAAGGGCAAAAAGCAATTAGTTGTAACATCATTTGTAATATTTTATAAAATAAACAAGTATTGATTTTTATAACGGTTGTGTCTTTACTCCTGTTTTCTATTTTGTGTTTGTGTATCAATCACATTCAACAACGCGATATTCTTCTTACTAATGCATATGTTTTATTGATCTTATAAAGGTGTGGCATAGTCATTTCTTGGTTCATAGTTCCTACTTACTCAAAATATTTGAAGTGCTAATTTTAAATTCATGTATATTCTTGTACGAGAGATTGGATTTTCTACATTGAGAAAATGACTTTATGGGAAAATTATGGTGTGAAATGAAATGATTTGAAAAATTATACATGTAAAACTACGTACAACTCTGGGATCAATATCTTAATTGAAAAAACCATAAAAATATTATTGTTCGTAATATTATAAATAATAACACATCTAACTCCCCGCTTAGCAAAGTGGGAAGAATTTAATTACCATTTCTTATCCGGGGACAAATCTCACAAATCTGAGAATACCAGAGCGGGCCAAACTTGTTTTAAGAATTATAATCCAACTCCGCTTCGACCAAATTTACTTTTTTGTCAAAATTTCTCTAAGTTAGAAATTTATTTTTCACCACAAATTGAGGAGTTCTTCGGGGGTAAACTTTATAGTTGTATTTCTACTAAAGTTACTTTCTTGCTTCATTGATTGTCATCATGAAAGTTCAATTCTTGTATATTGTGACTAGGTACAGATTTTAATTGATAAATTTAAATTTCGCATAGAAAACCTATTCGCGCTTCTCTAAGTATAAATGGGTCAAAACATCTTTTTTTCACTTGGGTATCTAATTGGAACTTTAAAGGTAGGATTACTATATGTTAATCAAAGCGATAAGCTAATGCTTATGGGATATGTATTCTAATTTTGCTAGCGATCTCAAAGATCTCAGGAAGTCTACTAATTATTTCTTTAATGAAAGAGATAATTGCATAATATGGACATATCAAGATTAATCTTTAGTTACTTTTTTTCTTGTAATGAACATAAATATGTGGCAGTAAGTAAGTGTTAATGATTGCTTACTATTAAAAGATGTATTGCATAATTGCACTGATAATTGTATTTTATACACTTATTGGGGGAGTAAAATATCGATATTTGGTAATTATTTTGAAAAATATATATTATAAATTGTTGTATTTTATGTTATATAGGTTGAACTCAATAGTTGAACGAGAAATCGAAAGAAACAAAAGAAAATCAAGGAAAATGGCAAAGTCCAAAATTTGATGACCAAATTGCATATATTTAATAGTCGATTCAGATCACAAAATGATATTTTGAAGATTTCTAGGCAAAAACTGGATGGAATTAGAACTCAAAAAGGAATGGAATATGATCAAAAAATTATAAAAATCAATTTTTAATTGTACAAGTTATAATCTAGATTTTTAACTTAATATTGAGACACATTTTTGGTACAGTAAACGTCCAAATTGGAAAAATTATAATTCTAAAAATGTTGTATCCCTTTGAGCTAGATTTCCTACACACTTTGAATCGTCTCAATCGAATATCGTAAGAGAAAGTTATGGCCAAAATACTAATTGCCGTGAGAGACAAAAAAAAAAAACTCTTAAAAACAACTTTACATATTCGATTGGAACTCTTTTAGAAATCAATTTGGACGCGATTTTCAACCAATTTTTTACTCCTACAAATACTTAATAACAGAATACATATTAAAAACCTCTCATATACTTCTCATACTCCAATATTTATCAATTATTATCATCAAATGAGGAAAATTCATAATTTTTATAAGAGAATTGAAGGAGACTTGTAAGAATTCAATCAAATGAAGACTCAAACTTCATTTTTGGGCAAAAAAGAGAAGACGCAAGTGAAAATTCATCAAGAAACCATTGAAAAGACTCAAGATTTTAATATTCTTCTTTATCCTTTCAATTTATCAAAAATCTGGGTTGTCTTTTCACTTCAATATGATTTTTTGTAATTTTGATATGTTAGGTTAGTTTTATACATTTCTAGGATGAGATGAACCATTTTTATGATATTCTTAGTTTTTAATTAATTATTTTGATTTTAATTTGTGGATATTTATTATCATTTTTGTCGTTCTTTTCAATTGCTTGATCATCAATTGAATTGTTAGTAAATTTTATTATTATCGAGAGAGACAATGTGATTTAAATACAATATAATAAATATTGTAAGGTTTTATAGAGAATAGAGATATACATCTGTACTTTATATGGTTTCAATATGTGTTCGAGCGATTGTTAATGCATTTTTCATGTTGGCATATTTCATCAAGAGAGAGAATGGTCACATGAGGAGAATATATTTGATCGCTATCGTGAGAGATTTTCAACTAAATTATGAACATTGACCAACATAAGTGATTTTAAATTGTCACTAAAAATTGAATAATAAGGAGATTTGACATTTTAGCAACGCATCTCACATATTTGAAAAATAATTTACTTACTTTCATTAGTTTAGTTGATAATTTAGGTATTAGTACAGAAAAAAATCACAAAATTTGTTTGCTATTCAATTAAAGTTGACTCGGTCAAATACATAGTTCTCTTGGGTTCGATACTCTATTCATCATTATATTACTTGACCACGATCACATGCACTTGCGGGAAATCAAACGATCAGGTTTTTGCCACCATTGTCGGGAACTATTGTTCTTGATAAGTTTAGTTAATTTTAGGTTTAATTTGAATTTTACTCTCTCTTTTTTTTTTTTTTAGTTTAGTTCATTATATCAGAAAAATCTTATAGTGTTTCTTGCTTCCTTTTTAGGACATTGTATGTGAAGTTCTAGAACCAATGATCTTGCTCAATTTGACCTAGAGATTAAACGAACATTCAACATTCGAAAAAACACAACAGTTGGAAACACACCAAAAACAGAAAGAGGAAAACTTAGCAGAGAAAAATCCGAATCAAATAGCCATCGGAGCTAATTTGGAAATAGCACAACTGAATGTGGTTGCATCTAATGAAAATGCAAGACTCATGGGGGAGTACATGGTTCTACAGGTTGTGAAAAGCTAATCTAACGTAGTATATCCGACGTTTGGTCATGCAAACTTCCACAGAGGACTGATGTGATCAACATGTTCCAAAATGTGCTACAATTCTTTGGGAGAGCTACGGAGAATCCCGAAGCTCATATATCAAGATTTTTTCTGGATATGTGTAAAACTATCGAATATCCAGAGGTGTCCAGTGAAGCAATCAGATTGAGACTTTTCCTATACACATTGAAAAACTCAGCCAGAGAGTAATTAGACACTTGTCCACCTCTGAGTATCACTACATGGAACCAATTGAGTCATAAATTTCTTAGCAAATATTTTCCACCGAAAA
>CAIGRP010018317.1:0-13038 GCA_903798385.1 Fraxinus cuspidata
ATCATCTGAACCTTCTTCTAATTGTTAGTGAGGCCCGACTCTCCGCGCAAAACAATATAAATGAACCCTTATTATGTGTTTATTCTTGAATGATTGTTATAGAACATAATAGTTTTTAATTAATTAGCAACTAATTAAATTGTTGTGTAAATTTTATTGTTATCAAAAAAGACAATGTGATGGATAGATAGCACGTTATAAAAATCATTGTGAGATCCAATAGAGAATATAGATGTACATTTATGCTTTACTTGATTTTAATAGATGTTGTGTTTTAATGCATACTTTCATGTTCACATCTTTTATAAAAATATAAGAAGGTGACTTGAGAGGATAAATTTAATTCTACTAAAAAGAGATTATTAAATAATTTAGGAACATTGATCAACAAGAATACATACATGTTGTCTTGCTATTGGACTGTATTAGAGAAGATCAATAAGAGAAATTCGAAGTTTTAATAATCATCTCAATAGTTTTACAAAAACTTTCATAATTTGCTCATTAGAATATTTAGTTTAATTAGTATAAATTCTTCATACAAATTGCCTAATCGATTAGAGTGATAATTAATTGATCCTAGATAAAGTACATAGTTCTTGTGAAAATGATTACTTATCATTTTATTACTTGTTCACGATATCGTGCACTAGTGAGATTTCGTACAACCAAGTATTTAGCGTCGTTACAGGGGATTATTGTATTTAACTAGTTTTAAATTTAATCAAAATTCTTTTTTATTTCTTAGCTTTTATATTCATAGTAGGAAAAAATTAAAGTGTTTTATTTCTTTATTTTCAAAATCTTGTATGCAAAGTTCGAGACAATGTGATCTTACTCAATTTGACCCAAAAATCGAGCAAAAATTCTGGTTAAGAAGAAAAGAACACATAGAAACACAAAAAAAAAAAATATATATATATATATATATGTAGCAAGCAGAATTAATAGTAGAAAATATACCAAATCAAGTTGTCGTTTGGTGAATGAGAATGCAATACATTCGATTGTAGCTGCGAGTAATGAGAACGAGAGACTAATGAAGGAATACATAGTTCCACCAATGATAGAAAGTCGATCTAGCATAGCTTATCCAGCATTCAGACATGCTAATTTCTATTGAAAATGAGAGACTAATGGAGGAATACATGGTTTCACCAATGATAGAAAGTCGATCCAGCATAGCTTATCCAGCGTTCAGACATGTTAATTTCTATTTGAGGATGGATGTGATAAACATGTTCTAAAATGCCTTGCAATTCTTTGGGAAACCAATTGATAATCCAAACGCTTCTATCTCGAGGTTTTTGGACATGTGTGCAACGATCAAATATATGAGAGTTGCTGGTGATACAATTCTGTTGAGGTTCTTTCATACACATTGAGAGATTAGCTAGGGAATGGCTAGATAGACTCCCACCTCACAGTATCACTACTTAAGATGATCTGAGTTAAAAATTCTTGAACGAACACTTTCCACCAAAGAGGATTGCCCAGTTGAGGAATGAAATCACTTCCTTCTTTCAACTTGATTCGGAATGCTATTATGAGGCATGAGAAATATACAAAGGTTTGCTTTGATAGTGTCTACAACACGATTTACAAAAATGGCTCTAGGTTGACTGCCTGTGATGGTTCAATTACAAAACGGACAGCGGATTGGGTATATTAAATCATGGAGGATCTAACATACACTAGTGCATTGTGGCCAATAGAAAGATCAAGCCAAAAGAAAGTTGCATGGATATATGAGGTTGATACAATTATAGCAACTAAAATTGTTGATGGTACGAAAACTAAACAGATAGTAAACGTAGTTCAAGTACCAGGGGTGAGATGCAAACATTGTGGATGAAATCATAAAAGTGTAGATTATAATGTGAGTCCATTTGCTCTATCAATTGAGGATATAAATTACATGTAGAACTACTAGATATAGTAGAATAATCCTCATTCTAATACATACAATTCGAGTTTGAAAAATTATCAAAACTTCTCTTGGAGTAATAACTAATCTTTTAAGGCGCATCTATCAAAATGTACCATTGGATTTTCAGCAACCAAAAAAGAAAAATTCATGGGAAGAAGCATTTACAAAGATATTGGAGCTATCAACGTAATTCATGCAATAGACAAACAAAAATTTCCAGATTCAAGCGGTTACTACATAGAATTGGAAAATCAGATGGGACAATCAACCAAGACAATTTTAGAAATACAGTAAAGGACCATGCCTATGACACTGAGACAAATTCCATATAGTAGGTAATGGAAATTAGTGTTGTGGAGAATAAAATAAAAGAAGATCCACATGTGAAAGAACCAACTGCAGTTCGGGCATACATATCTCCAATTCTATTTTCTTAAAGGCTTAGAAAAAGGTTAGAGGGGAAAATAGTTCAGGCAATTATTATGCAAAGTGGGGTTCAACTTCCAGAATGTGGTATCGAATGAAAATGTACATTTCCCAAATGAGAAGCATGTGAATTAGTCCGAACAGTTCACAAAAATCGTCCCAAATCAAAATTCGGATAATCTATAGGTTAGGGCAACAGCTCCTATCAAGACATATGTGCCTCATGTTCAATTTCCTTAAAGATTGTAGAAGAGAAAGCTCAAATAACAATTTGCAAAGTTTTTGGACATATTCAGAAAGCTTCATGTCAACATCCTATTACTTGAAGCAATATCTCAAATACCAAGCTTTTTAAAGTTTTTAAAAGGGATCTTATCAAAGAAAAGGAAGTTCAGTGAGATTGAGACCATCACGTTAAATGAGTAGTACATTGCTATCCTACAACATAAATTACCTCCTATACTAAAATTTTCAGTGTCTAAAAATACCTTGCTCAATAGGAAATAGATCTACTTTTAATTGTTTATGTGATTTTGGATCAAGTAAAAATTTAATGCATATTTTTGTCTACAGAAAATTAGGATTGGAAGAGCTAAAAAACATTACAATCTTCCTCCAACTAGCAGACCAATCAATTAAATACCATTTTGGAGTGGTTGAGAACATGCTCATTAAAGTAAACAAGTTAATATTTTCAACGGACTTCGTAAAAGATGCATGTAGCATGTTTATAAAGGCTTCTGTGATGTTAAAAAACTAATTATCATATATACACCATGTTGTAACTTTTATATTATTTCTTGACTATTATATTTGTTTTCTTCCTTCTTTTACAGGTACAATGGTATCAAGCGACGAGGCAGCTCATCAAGATGAAGATTGAAATGGATTTATCCCAAAATCTTGCCACCAATATCAGACACAAAATTCGATGAGTACCTATTTCCTTTCCAATAGGAAATAGTTCTACTTTTAATTATTTATGTGATTTTGGATCAAGTATAAATCTAATGC
The DNA here is from genome assembly GCA_903798385.1 of Fraxinus cuspidata. NCBI lineage: Eukaryota > Viridiplantae > Streptophyta > Magnoliopsida > Lamiales > Oleaceae > Fraxinus > Fraxinus cuspidata. The sequence goes on from CAIGRP010018317.1 coordinate 3,371, forward strand.
ATATTTTTTTCTACAGAAAATTAGGCTTGGAAGAGCTAAAAAACATTACAATCTTCCTTCAACTAACAGACCAATCAATTAAATACCATTTCGGAGTGGTTGAGAACATGCTCATTAAAGTAAACAAGTTAATATTTTCAACAGACTTCGTAAAAGATGCATGTAGCATGTTTACAAAGGCTTCTGTGATGTTAAAAAACTAATTATCATATATACACCATGTTGTAACTTTTATATTGTTTCTTGACTATTTATTTGTTTTCTTCCATCTTTTAAAGGTACAATGGTATCAAGCGACGAGGCAGCTCATCAAGATGAAGATTGAAATGGATTTATCCCAAAATCTTGCCACCAATATCAGACACAAAATTCGATGAGTACCTATTTCCTTTCCAATAGGAAATAGATCTACTTTTAATTATTTATGTGACTTTGGATCAAGTATAATCTAATGCATATTTTTGTCTATAGAAAATTAGGCTTGGAAGAGCTAAAAAAACATTACAATCTTCCTCAACTAGCAGACCAATCAATTAAATACCATTTCAGAGTGGTTGAGAACATGCTCATTAAAGTAAACAAGTTAATATTTTCAACAGACTTCGTAAAAGATGCAGGTAGCATGTTTATGAAGGCTTCTGTGATGTTAAAAAACTAATTATCATATATACACCATGTTGTAACTTTTATACTGTTTCTTGACTATTATATTTGTTTTCTTCCGTCTTTTAAAGTTACAATGGTATCAAGCGACGAGGCAGCTCATCAAGATGAAGATTGAAATGGATTTATCCCAAAATCTTGCCACCAATATCAGACACAAAATTCGATGAGTACCTATTTCCTTGCCCCCCCACCCCACCCCACCCCACCCCACCCCACCATGTTGCATGGTAATGCCTAATTAATGTGTGGGGGTGGAAAAATATTGAATTTGTAATTTTATTATGTTTGAGTGATTATGTGACTTTATGACTTTATTAAATATGAAAAAATAGATATAAGAAAATTGAAGAAATTAAGCCCATGTTTGACATCAATTAGATAAAAACTTTTTGTTACCCAAACTTAATTCAACCATACATTCACACATAAAATATTTTTTTACCCATAAACCCAATACTCTTTCCTACTTTTTTAACCACATATTTTCCAAAAAATCAATATTCCAAAACTCATTCCCCAAAAAAATAAAAAATAAAAAAAATAAAACCATTTTTAATGAATGTCAAACAGGAGCTAAAAAAATTCCAAAGATGTTCTCTTTATATTGCTCTTCAATGTACGTACTTATGTGGATTAGGTAGCTATGCCAACTATAATTAATATACTTGAATTACTTAGATTAAATGATATTTATCCATGTAGAATTTGATATTATTTGTGCACATAAATTAAGTTTAGCATTGTGAAGTAATGAGTTGATTCGTTCTTGATATACTGAAATAGTAAAACTTAGATGCTAAACCCAAATATCGTTACATTATATATCATTAGACCATTTGAAGTATAATTTGGAGATGATTGAACTGTTTTAGGAAGAAATTGAGATAAATGAGAATTCTATATCTTTAAATTCTTGTTGTAGATTGTCAATACCAATAAGATAAAAATTAGGTGAAAATCATAAATTAGGGGGTCAGTTTTTTAGAATAAGTGCTTAATGATGTGCATTACATTAATCATTAAATTAAAAGGAAAAATTATCATGTTGTGAAGCTACCCTATAAAAGATCCCAGTAAGGACAATTGTTGAAAATTTCAAAAAGAAAACTAAAAAAATGTATGAAACTAGTGCATGAAACGGAATACGCACGGAAAATCTGAAAAGGTAGGTGCACGGAACAGAAGAGGCACTACATGCATAGATTAAGCCCCAAATACTTATTTGAAAGAATTAAACTTTTGATAAATGATTATTATTTTAGTTGAGTTTTAGATGTTGAAGCAATCAAAATTAGAAAAATCCTTATTTATTGAGGTATTGACTTGCAATTAGTCAAATGTATCCAAATTAGAGAAAGTAAGCAGTAGTATAAAGATTCAAGCTTAAATCACACCTTGGAAAATAGTCAAAATAATAAGTTTGGGGTGTGTGTATCTTAAAAGTGAAGAAATGACAAATTTGACCATTAAGAGTCGAGGAGTTGAAGCAAATAGTGAATTTATAATATTTTACTTGATTCTTTACAAAAAACATATCAGTTTTGTGTTGAATAACTAGACATTGATTTTAATATTATGACCTTGAAACTATTTATGAATTTAATACAATGATTTCAATCTTGAAAGAAACACCAGATTATCAAATCAAACACTTTTTGCTTGTTTGTTTGTTTGTTTGTTTAGATATGTTATAATTTTGTTTGAAAACAAACAAATGTTCAAGTTTAAGTGTTTAATAATTATATTTTATAAACTTATCTAGGACCTCTAAATATAAACATTTAGTAGTTATGATTAATTATGACCTAATCTTTTGCACATATAAATTGGAATAAATAAGCAAAAAATAGCAAAAAAATGAAAATTTTCAAAGTTCGAGGATCTAATTGCAAATATCCAATAGTTGATTCGAATAAAAAAATGATAATTAAAGATCATATATGATTAATTGGATGCAATTAGAAGCCAAATGAGTGAAACATTGAAATATAGCCAAAGTATTTTTACCAATCTAGATTTTCAGTTGTAGATTGAGACCAATTTTTTGCATAGTAAACATTCAAATTGAAAAAAAAAAAATTGTATCCATTTGAGTTAGCGTTCCAACAGACTTTGAATCGTCTCAATCAAATATCAAAAGAGAATGATATGACACAATTATTGACAGTTGCGCAGAAACATAATCATGCACGACAAAGGTAACTTTCTTTATTATAAAATAACTCTTTTGGAACACAATTTGGATGTGTTCTTTTATCCTTCCAATTATTGTGGGGATTCGAACCTCAAATAATCCGTTAAGAACCTTCATACTTTACTAATGCCCCATGCTCGTGGGGACATACTACAACTATTTTTCATTTAGCCTATGTTTGATTTAGATAAAATTTAATTGTTTAGTAGTTTTGATAAAGTTGATAAAATATGTGTTCGAACATTGATAAAAATGAGTTTGAGAAAAATAATTTTAAAAAATGAAGACCAAACTAGGACTTAATACAAAATGTATTTAGGGATTACACTAAAATAAAATAATTTGAAAAATATTTTTTCAAAGATATCTTGAATTTAGCTATGAAATAGCATGTAACATATTCTATTTTGTTACAACCAAACACGACAAAAAGAATGATAACATCTAGTACCCGTGGTGTTAGAACATCAGTTTAGATTATCACATTTTATGAGTTCAATTAAATGAATTGTATGACATTATATTTAAACAAATCTAACATTTAATGTCATGCAACACCCTAAATTGGTGCTAATAGCATTACTTTAAAAAAAAAAAAAATACTTCTTCACTCAATCGATAGTCAATATATAGGGAAGCTCTATTACATTTTCTAATGTATGAATTTGAGGTTCCATTAATCAAAAACTTTTCAACAAAGTTCTCTTATCTTTAGGTAAATTAGATATAGTTGAATCAAATGTAATGCATAAGATAATTATATTCACATCGCAGTTTTTATTATTTACACTACATTTTAATTATAATTAAGGCTCTAAATCTTTTCTCGTTATAGCATTTATGTCTTAAATTTTATATACGCATTCTTATCATTAACATTACTTAATTAGCACATATCATTTAATATAACGATTTTCGTCTAGAAACTCCGCTAAGAGAGGTAAAACGAATTTTTACCTATTATATTTATTAAAAAAAATGCAAAAGTGCGACAAATTATTATTTTTCCTTATTTAAAGTACTTGAAACAAAACAATTTTACATAAAGTATAATTAAGGACTAGATGTGCTCGTTGATGAATGGTTGAAGAAAAAAATTCGAATTGAAAGAAATTAGAGTATAATAAGAAAAGGTTTATGTTTTTAAATAAAATTTAAATGTAATAAAAATAAAATATATAATTAGCCTTCCTACTCTTGTATTGTTCAGTAAATAATATTAAGTACGTAAATGAGAACCCTAAAATGTTGATTCAAGTTCCAACTCTTGACAAGGTCTTGACGATCATAAAGATATCTTAACGCCTTTCTTTAACTTAGTTATAAATTACGAAATGACGTATTGTCAACTCTTTTGCAATCAAACACATTGATATTGGATTAGGATATGTTGTCAATAATAATAATAATAATAATAATAATAATAATAAATAATAATAATCACCTGCACTGTTTAAAAAAGCTCTGGTGCATTTTTCTAAGGTACGAATTCGTGACTAGAAACAGGACATGATATTAGATTTCGACAAGAAAATCCTTAGCTGAGTTGTCAAAGACAAACAAAACTTAATTATAAAATTTAAGCAAAAACTTGTTTTGAGAGGATGTAGGGGGTTGGGCCAAGCTGTAGCCCGATCCAATTCTCAACCCATTTATGCTTTATTTGATTTTTATTATTTTAAAACTCATTTATTCTCTAACTCATTTTCAATTATACATTATCAAAATAAAATATTTTGCACGTAAATTCAATTTTTTTTTTACTTAATTACATATTCTCTAAAAAAATCATTATTACAAAACTCAATTTGATGAAATAGTGGACATTTTACAGGGGCTTAGTTTCTTATGTGTAAAAAAAAAAGAAAAAAAAAGAATTATGTACAAAATATTTTTATGTGTGTGTGTGTGTGTATATAGACATACATGTGTTAGCTCCGCTTGCAATTTTTTTAAATCCATCCTGGAAATGAACGAAATTTATTATCTTTAGATAGATTAAGGCATTAAGCATGGTTGAATAAAAAGTAATCTAATGTCATTCCCCAACCCTTCTACATGTCTAATATTAAAACTATGATATGATTCTTAGAGGTCACCGATAAGTACATTTTTGTGCACTTATTCGGGCCATATTACTAAACTTTTGTATCGTTTTACTATTGAATTTTACTTAAGTTGGGTTAATTTTGTCTTATTTCAGTTTTGGACCCGTTTCTAAACATTTGGAAAAAAAAAAAAAAAAAGAATGATCGATTAGTCAATGGATGGAAGTTTGAAGATCAATATGCATTTGAGTAAAAATTGAAACACTAAAATCGAAGTAATTTAAGGTGGTGGACCAAGATAGAAGAAAAAATAAAGAAAATGGTTAAAAAAAATTTAAAAAAAAATTATACCTAGGACATACGCCCAGTTATATGGGTCGGGCGGCCGCCCGACCTTTAATCTTAATTATAGGGATTATTTAGTTTGCATGAATGACCACCCAAACCAATCCGACTAAAAAGTTATGTTTCCTTTTAGAATTCAATTCTAACAAGAAAACTTCCGTCTGAGCCATGATATGTAGGATTTTTGGATATCTTTTGGGTTTTTTTTAGAGAGATTATAAATACCAACTCTCAAAACATAATTAGAGTATGGAGATTTAATTGCGAAATGAGGCAAAGAACACGTCAAGATTCAATTTCAAGAACTTCAAGATTGAATTCAAGAATTTTCGGATGATTAATAATCTTTATATCTTTTACTTTCTTCTTCACAACATGTTAGACTAGATTTTTTTGTGCTAGGAAAATTATGAACCTTATAATATGAATTTTTAATATTTAATTTTACATATTTGACATTGAAAACACGTTTTTGGATATTGAATGATTTATATGGTTTACTTTTCTGTAGAATTATTGTGCACGGTAATTGTGTGAATATGGTAGCTTATTTTATGCATTCGAAAAAAAGGAAAATATGTTCGACATATATAAATTGTCATAGAGTTCGATATGAGATACAAATATACCACTATATTCTATGTGAATCTTTAAGTGTTTATAAAAATTCATGTACTCTTATATGTTCGTATCCGTCATAGAAATATAGTCAGATCATATATGATAGTAGGTTTAACATTATTCGAGAGAAATTGTTAAATAAAATAGGAACATTGATTCGTCAAAATTCAATCGTGTTGTCAAAGTATAAAACTAAGGTTCAAAAAGATTATTACATGAGAATTCAGGATCCTAATTCATTTGTCATCTATTAAATACATCAATTTGCATTTAACAATTTTTTTTTTTAGTTTAGTTATTTACTCATAATTGAATATATTAATTTATTCATAATTTTTTTTGTCACAAACAACACATCATAGTATTCTTGTTTCCATTAAGGTAACATTAATAAAAATTAAACTAATAAATCTCTTTGAGACTATACTTGAACTCAAAATCAACTTTATTACTTGTTAACGAACGTACACATGCGGTGAATTTAATTTGAAATATATTTTCGTGAATAGTTACTGAAAGGCAAAACCCACCCCTAAAATCGTTAAATTGAGCGTACTTGCTTTGATTTTTAAGATTACTTCTGAAAACAGGGAAATATATGGTTATTATACGTAAAGTAGGAGTGAATATATTTGATATGTAATATTAGATGATATTGGATTAAATAATAGATAAATTTTAATCGTATTGTCCAAATGAGCGGATGTAGGGGGATGGACTAGGCAGCCCATTTCAATTTTTTTGTGTAAATAAAAAATAAAATAAATAATAATTGTAATAAGTAAACAAAAAAAAATTATGTGTAAATTTTTTTAATATATATATTGGTTTGTCTTGAATTTTTTTTAGTTTAGTCGTGGATCCGCTCTTGATTGTCTAGTTTAACGTGTTAAACATATTAATGTTGATTCTTTTGAATGAAAATTAAAATTAAAAAAAAAACTTTTGACGAGGCATCAAAATGCATTGTCTACTGTAGATTCTCAATTGATGGCTTTAATTAACTCATATTTAAGAATAATGTACTATTATTATATATTGACTTTCCTTAAACATGCCTATGATTTCAGGCCCCAAAGTTGTTAAACGTGATTCACAAAATATAAGTTATCTTAACAATATTTGTTTCTAGTGGCAATAATGAAGTAATCAAGTATTTTTTGTATTATAACTGGGCTGAGTAGCACAGTTCTTTTGAACTGGTGGGGTTCACAGATTTAACACCACCAAATATAGCTCCAACATTTCTTGACTTAATATTCGAATCTTAGTTATTCACTGAAAAAGTAATTTTTTTTAATAAAAATAAAATAACTTTCACATGTATGAAAATAAAAATGAAGAACTTAAAAATAAATTTGACTTTGTTGAAAAAATACTTCTTGATTTACGTCAATTGAGAAGAAAAAAAAAAAAAAGATATGTTCTTCATAAAAAGAGTTGATGGTTGTAGTGGCGTGGTATTATTGGACTAGACAGAACGACTTCATCTTTGACAATAAAGACATATGCTCACACCTTTGCAAAAATCATCATTCATGTTCAAGTAAATTGTGTTGATTGAGTCCCCAAAATTCACCGCCCACCTTGTACTTAGGGACGAAGCCAAGGGGTCCCGGACCCCCCCAAGTTCCCTTATTTGTTTTTTAAGCATTTATTTTATATAAGGATTATAAAAAAAAATTAAAATTTTAAAAAAAATCAATTTATTAGATTAAATATGTTGCAGCTTGTTTGTAAAAGCTTCCTTTTTTATTGTATTTGCAAGGGTTCAAATCCTCCCGTTCACAATTTTATTAATTTGTTCGTTTCTTTAAAATTAGAATTTTGAGCCTCGAGTTTCATTTGCATTTCATCCTTTTTACAATATTTTATTAATTTTTCCATTAAATTTCCCTTTTGTGAGATGCAAAGCCTAACTTTTTCACGGATAAAGTTAGCAAAACATTATGCTTAATCGAGTTTTATATACAGTGTTGTTGATACCTTTTTTTGTTCCTTTCACTATTTTATTTATATTATTATTTATGGTTATCCCAAAATTGATTACTTATATATTTTTTTCAAAAAAGTTTTTGAACAAAAAAATATAATTTCATTGTTTTCTTCAAATGTCGCTCTCCTTATCAGCTATCGCTAGCACATTTAATTGTACGTCAACGGTAATACGATTCCCAAACAAAAAATTATAGTTTGACATTGCTTTTACTCCATTATATTTTTAATGAAACTTGAGGCTTTTGTTTTCAAAGATGTATAGGTAGCGTAAAATTTTATTTAGCCTATCTTTAGCTCCCATTTTCTAAATTTTATTTTTCCTCAAACTCATTCTTAAACATATATTTTATAAGATTCACAACTTTTATCAATTTTTCAACCATATATTTAATCAAAATTCATCAAAATATAATAAAATAACTATTTTTTTCTTATAGCAAACAAGGTTTTAGTTAAAATCTGATACGCTAGTGATCTTCATATAAAACCAAAATGTTGTTTTTACTAATGTTCGATGACTATCTATAAATATAAAGTAAAATTACAATAACTTTAACAAAAATGAACATGGAAAAAAAAACTTAAGAAAGAAAAGAAAAAAAACCTACATGGTATCTATGTCTTTACTCAATAGTAAAATTTGATTGAGATTTGGATGGTTTTTGTCGTTGAGATAATAAAATTTTAAGGATCAAATTGTTCATTTTCAAATATTAGGGACCAACTTGTTGTATGAAGAATAAATTAAGAACCAATAATTTAATATCCCCTTGAGCTTTTGTTTATCCAAAATGCATTTTTCTTTATTCTCTTTTTAATCATACATTCTCCAATAAAATACTAGTATTCGTAAATATAATTTTTTTTTCTTTTTTTCTTTTTAACCATACATTCTTTAAAAAATACATTTTCCTCAAAATTACATTTTCCTCAAGAATATATTTTAATGGAGCCCAAACATGTGGGAATTTCTTTTTTCTTTTTCTAGTATCTCAACGTAACATGAGAGTTAAAGGGATTCAAGAATCCTTTTTCTTTAATTCCTATATTTTATTTGAAGATAAGGGCAAAACTATCTTTCTAATAAAATTATAGCTTGTTTACTAAAGGTAATAATAAAATTGTCCACTAAGGATCCCAATTGCAACTAAATGTATGATCGAGGGTGTAAAAGCTCTAATTTAAACACTAAGCACCAAGTCACATGTACGTAAGTTCGAACTGTTAGAGCGCTACAATTTTCCATTTGATCAAATATTTCTTATTAGCTCTTGCTCAATTTTAATGAAAATTTGGGAAAAAAATGAGTTTTGGAATATTGATTTTTCTAGGGAATGTGTAGTTAAAAATAAGAAAAGAATTTTCGATTTATTTATAATATTTTTTTATGAGAGAATGCATTCTTAAAAATGATTTTTGAAAAAATGAGGGGCTGTTCTCTTTGTGTTTCAATTTTGTGTTTTGTGTTTTGAATTCATTTTGGGTTTTGTGTTTTGAGTGTTCATTTTGAGATTGTTGAAAATGTATTCTTTTTTGCATTTTGAAAAATTAACATGCATTCAAGCTTGACAATCTCTGCTACAATTTTCCATTTGATCAAATATTTCTTATTAGCTCTTGCTCCATTTTAATGAAAATTTGGGGAAAAAATGAGTTTTAGAATATTGATTTTTCCGGGGAATGTGTAGTTAAAAATAAAAAGAATTTTCAATTTATTTATAATATTTTTTTATGAGAGAATGCATTCTTAAAAATGATTTTTGAAAAAATGAGGAGCTGTTCTCTTTGTGTTTCAA
>CAIGRP010018326.1:0-10977 GCA_903798385.1 Fraxinus cuspidata
CATAATGGTCAATCCTTCACTTATCTAGCACAGGTCACAAGTTCGAATCCTATCTAGCCCTCCCACTGCATTAATTTTAGTAAAAATAGAACTAAAAATATTTTTTAAACAAGTGGAAGAGATTCAAGTCCGGTACCTACAACGTAAAAATGAAGCCTCTAACCAATTGAGCTACAAAGTATGTTTGAAAGAGAAATGAATTCCATTAATATAAGCTTAAAAGTTTATCTATTGTAAAAAAAATAAAATTGCTCGGACGGATTCAGCACGGGCGGTCGCGGGGGCTTGCCAGGTGCTGGATCCGCCCCTGGTCGTAAGTGCATAAAATGTTGACAAAATTCATATCGACGCCGACGTGACAGTACACGGTTGATTAAATAGGCATATGAGTTGTCAAACATTCACCAAATATTGACTTAATTAATGAACAACTCAAAAGCTTTTGAGTGCAGACTCTTCGATACAAGAATGTAATCTATTCCGTCTTTGAAATAAAGTATTAGCATCCTCTAATAAATAATTTGTTGGTCCCAAAAGAGTGGCAAAAGTGTAGTTAGCACATAATGTTCTCACATTTCATTGTTATTGTGAAAAAGTCTCCACCTTTCATCCCTTCATTTTTTTTGGTATTTTCACTCTTATTTCCATTTTTCATTGCGCAAAATGTTATTTTCATCTATTTTCTCAATTAAAAATTGTGAAATGACGAACATACCATTCTCTTTAAATAAAATAAAAAGAAAAAAAATAATTGCAACCATAGTCTAAATATTTTTTAAAAAGCACAAATGAGTCCCAAATAAATTGTTAAAATGGTAATTAGTACATAATGTCCATATCTTTAACCATTATTGCGAAAAAGTCTTATCCTTACCTTTCATTTTTTGGCATTTTCATCCTTAATTACACATATGATTGTGCAAATCATCATTTTCATCTATTTTCATCCAATTTCTCAATAAAGAACTGTGAAATAATGAATATACTCTCATATTTAAATAAAAAATATTTTCTTAATTTCTAATTCTTTAATAATTTATTTGGAACTTGTTTGTATTTTTAATTTTTTTAATTTTAAATAAATTTAATTGGGACTCGTGTGCACCTTTTTTTAAAAAAATTAAATTTTTAAATAATTTATTGGGGACTCGTTTGTAAATTTTTAAAAAAAATTGGGGACTATGGTTGCAATTTTTTTTATTTAAATATGATGATATATTTGTCATTTCATATTTTTATTGAGAAACTGGATGAGAATATATATAAATTATGGTTTGCGCAATCAAATGTGTATATTAAGGGTGAAAATGTCAAAAAAGTAAAAAATAAAAAGTATGGACGTCTTTTGCAATAATTGTGAAAGGTAAGGACATTATGTGCTAATTATCCGTTTAATAATTTATTTGGGACGTATTTGCGCTTTTCAAAAAATTTTGGGACTATGGTTGCAATTATTATTTTTTTCTTTTGTTTTATTTAAAGAGAAGACTATATTCATCATTTCACGAATTTTAATTGATAAAATGGATAAAAATGACCTTTTGCGTAATGAAATGTGAAAATAATGATGAAAATGTCAAAAAATAAAAGACAGAGACATTATCTACAATAATAGTGAAAGTGAGGACATTATGTGCTAATTACACTTTGTCAAAACAATCAAAAACCACAAAACATTTGCAGAAAATAAATCGTAGAATTAAAAGATTCTACACAAAAGAATGTTCACCCACTAAGGGGTCCGAATGTTCACGAGCTCTAAATGCTACTCATCCGTTGAGCATCTACAAGTAGATATAATTCAGATCTACTAAAATCAGTCAAGAATGTTTCAGTACAAATGTATGAAGAAATTAGAAATTCCTTCAATGGTTTGCTCTCGCCTCACATACAAAGTTCACCATAAGTAAAACATAATCAATCTCACAGCCGTAGTCAATCTTACAGAGTATACAATAAGTACATTAAAGAATCCACTCAAGATTTACAGAGATTGAAGATCAGAGAGAGAGAAAATGAAGAGCCAGTGAAAACCCTAACCAGTACACGTACTATTATGAAAATGGGGCAAGAGGAGCTTTTTATATGGCACCCCAAAAATCAGATCCAACACCTACAAATGCATCACTTGTAAGGCCAGATCTCATCACCATTACAACGTAAAAAACGATTTTTCAAGAATGCGACTTTGCATGTTACAGGCCAAGCCCAGATTGCACAAAATAGGTCAAGTCCAAGGTCAAAGTGAAATAGTAAGGCAACCCAATAACTAACATATTTTATATAATTAAAATTGTTTAACGAATTTTTGTTGGTTTTATTCTACCTTGAACTAGAGGTGGCAATCGAGCCGAACGGCTCTTCGGCTCGTGAAAAACGGCCCATGAGCCTCTCGATGAGCCCGAGCAAGCCGAGCCTGCTCGGCTCATTTTTTAATGAGTGGCTCGTGGTTTTCTTTTTAATTTTTTTTAAGGTTTAGAATATGGAAAGCTAATTTTTTTTAAAAAAACCGAGCTCGCGAGCCGAGCAGAAGCTTGACTTGTTACAAACTAGCACGAGCTCGGCTCGTGCTCGCTCGTGCGTATACGGGCCAAGCCGGCTCGGCTCGGCCCATTGCGATCACTACCTTGAACCCAAAGAAAGAAAAAGGATAACTTTCCTCAAAGTTAAGATTATATAACTCTTATTTTCGGAGGAAAATGAAAGTAATATTAGAATCTACTTTTAATTTTTCAAACAAATATAATTAATTTGTATTTTATTTGAAAAGAAATTCACATCTGACACAACAACAGCATGTTCGAGAATAGCTTTTTTCTTCTTTATTTTGTCCAAAAATGTAGTTGAATCCCTACCAAAGAATCCGTTAATATTTTATATAACAAGTCTGGTATTTTTCCTAGAACCAAAATCACATTGCCTGTACATATGCAGGTATCAACTTAATTATGCCCCTCTTGGTTTTGTTAAAACTCAGATTTTTTGTAAACTTTTAATAAATGCTGATGAAAATCATGTGTGGTTGAAAATGAGTATGAAAAAAAGGACCAAAATAGACTAGATTAATTTGTCATCTATATATATCTGCGTAAAGAATCACATAATATTTTCCAATGCACGTATGTATAACAGAAGGAGGGTGAAGTTTTTGAGAGATGGAGAATAGCGGTACGGTCAAGATTGGTCCAGTGGGGAAAGTAAACCTTGGAAATATATGGGATGAGAGGGGTCAAACTGAAATTGTTCAGATTTTTGTTTCACACGATACTAAAATTCATTCTCTTCAATTTCTATACGTTAATGATAATGAAGAATTGGTGTTGTCTGATAGACATGGTCACAGTATTGCAGGAGACAATTTTAATATCGTGTTTCTCTAGTCATTTTCATTAATAATGTTTCACCACCGAGTACTGAGCTTTTTAAGTTTTTACTTTTTATATTATGTTATATATTAGCATAGACGAGGGTTGAAGACAAAATTTAAATAAACACACATATTCTCTCCCTAACATCTTAAGTTTTTAAATCATTATTATTTGATTAACACGGTATATTTAAAGCCACACAAAAATACGAGTTCACATCTCACAACTGTTCATTTATCGAAAAAATGAATTGGAGACAAGATCTAGATTAATGAACATCGCCTCTCTTTCGTCTGAATCTCTCATAAATACTCTCTTAATTATAGTACAAACTCCCTGAAGAAAAACTTGATGTAGCAAAACAATTTCCTTTTTGATATATTTATATTCGTTTTGAAGAACTATATTTCTGATGGTGTTATGGGAATGCTATCAGGTGAGACTCAATTATCCCTCAGAGTATATTTCTTCTGTTAGCGGTAAGTATGGCAATAACTTTAGCATAACTAACATAACATCATTCACATTAGGCACCAATTGGGTACGCATGGACCTTTTGGTGAACCTTCAGAAAGTGATAAAGGGTTCATGCTTCATCTTGGTTCAAAACATCAATTTGGAGGATTTCATGGCATTGCCGACGATGGGCTAAGATCAATTGGAATTTATGTCAAGCTAATCTCAACTCTTGAGTCGCTGAAGGAAACAGATGTGCCTAAACTTCATTATATCAAGAAGGACGACATCACCATTATATAACTTGGTGGTTCTTCAGCCAAATGCCAAATAAATGAACTTCCATTAGCCTTATTATTATTCTTATTTTTATGAAATGACCCACTTTTCCACAAAAGTAACATTTCTTTCCTTTAGCCTTATTATTATTCTTATTGAATTTAAATTTGCCCTTTTAGAGTTTCCGGAGTATTCTTTTGGGTTTCCAAAACTTTTGTTTAAAGAACAATTATTGTTTCTTTGAAAGGAATTATTTTCTTTGACATTGTAACCAACTCTATTTGTGGATGTTTTCAAACCACTTTTAAATTCAAGTTCTTTATTCCTTAAAGAAGAAACAATAACATTAACAATAATGAAAGTTCTTCCATATTCAAGGGCATTTTTCAATTCCTTATATTTTTCAGATAAGAATGATAATAAAGCTATAGATTGTTGATCATCAGATTGAGTCTCACCACTATTAGTGAGATCTTGGAATAGTTCATTAAATCTGCCAAGATTTGTTTCAATATCACAAATGGGATCAAACTTGAAACTAAAAAATTATTTGCACAAGTAACATTAATTGGAAGAGACTTAGTTTTATAAAGGGATTCAACAACTTTTTCACCCCAATATTCATCAAGGGCTTTAGCACATCTATTATGAATTAAAAAAACCTTCATTTTTTGACTCGAGAGATTAAAATTTTCTTTGCCATTCCAAATTTCAACATCACCTCTTGTACTTCCCATATTTAAACTTTGAAAAAAATGATTGTATAACAATTAAAAAAAAAATTAAGACTGAGAATACCAATCAACAAATGTACACACACAAAATGCTAATGTGCAGAACCAATCCACACAAATGTGCAAGTATATGATCACATAAATAGGTAACTCCAATATAACCAAATTACAATATATACAATTTTTCGAAAATCAGAGCTTAGTGTAATCTTGAAGAAACCGTTAATCTTAGTCCCTTCAAATTCTAGGGTTTTCACATGAAACCCTAGACAAAGGAAGATCCAAGAGGGTTTTAACCAAGAGATCCAAGAATATCTTCAAGATCGAATAATGATAAGAGAGATAGGTTTAGAAACTCGTTACCAAATGTATCAGATCAACATTGTAAAATAGTGAATACCAATACTATTTTACTTTCTCCGCAAAAATGAAGACTTAACCCTTTAGAGTGTAGATCTGTGAAGATCTAGGGTTTTGATGGTCAAGAACACCAAAAAAATCTCAAATCGAAGATTTAAGTGCATTTCAAAGAGCTCTGATACCATTGCTATAATAAACAGTCCTAGATGACACCAAACAGATAATAAAAATTAAATTACACAAAAGATTTTTCGCTCTGATGTTCACCCTAGAAAGGGCTAATCACCACGTGGAGCATCCACCAAAGTGGTTATCGCTCTAATGCATCCACCAAAGTGTTCAAATTACTAAAATCCAAATGGAGCTAGCCCTGAGACCCAGTTTTCTTCTCTCAAGAACACTCAACCCCGATTACACCAAGTACCAAAGGTTACTGCTCAACCAAAAATAGATTCACCAAAATTACATAACAATCTAGACTAGACTTCACCAAAAATAACTAGAACCATCACATTACAGACGAAAACCAAGAATTTTCAGAAAGAGCAAAAATAAGAGAAAACCCTAGGCAATATCTCGAACCTTAAGCAAAATGAAGAGTCAAGCCAATAATACAAAATGTCACAAGCATCCAACGGTTGCACCACTTCCAATTGGCATCATCACAGCCTTTCATAATAATAACCTAAGTCGCATTTTAGCAAAAAGGCAAGAATGCACAAAATGAAAAAGGCAGCCGGGTTGCATTCTATCACTTGGGCTAGACTCGGTTTTAAATGGGTTACATCATTGGGCCAATGTGTTAAGCACACAGTTTAACACAACTAAAACAGTTTGCAAGTGAATGTCAAAGCCATCAAATCCACCGGTTGTTTTGAATTCTCATCTGAGACTTGATACAAGAAATCGTTTGATGTCGATACCTATTTAAAACGGTTTTGCCAAGAAGGTGAACAGTCACACGAAATCAAACGAGTCTCGTTGTATCATATATTTCATAAAAAATTGCAACATACATTCAAACATGGAAAATAAGAGAACAAATACACAATTATATGAGTTAGTGTTAAATCACATTGTATGCCAACAAGTAATCAGTTATCGCAGAATGATATCTATTCATTTGCTGGAAAATGAAAAGCTAAAATCATAACATCTTCAATTTTCTTGAAATCACCAGAGAACCAGAAATTACATTGATTTCTCAGATTATCCGAACAATGGAAGAAAGATCTAGCTATGGATGAAGAAGAAATTCAAGGCCGCATCTTGATTTGAATATAGTTTATGGCCGATTCCACGAGATGAAGAAGGTGCAGTATTACAGTACTACATTCAACATTGTTAAAGCGATTTTCCATGGATATTTTTCAGGAGTGATTAATTTGAAGTTACAATTAAAATCTGCGTAATCTATGCCTTCTCTAAATTCATCAGTTACATATATGTACAATGCAATAAGAGTAATTATGGGAAGCAATATTTTCAGTTATATTTTATATAGTAAATAGTATATTAGGTATATAAAATAGTATGTAGTATTTTATGAAATAATATAATTTTATTGGGTAGATAAAAAATTTTCCCTCTTCTTATGGGCTGGGGGCACCCCAACTACATCCGCTGAATGCCCGGAACTTTAGGGTTTCCCCTATAAAACAAAACGTGAGTTTTCCATTCCCCTTATAACCTTTCCTTCCCAGAACTAGAATTTTTCAATGGAGACCCAAAGCATCAACACTTACAGGAACGATCATCGACTTTCGGATTATGCGAACGAAAAACTGACTGATGAGGAATACTTTGCGAGATTGGAAATTGGTTTCGTTTTCCAACCCAGTGCTCAAATTATTGTAGATTGCCTGATAAAAAAAATCAAGAACGAGAAGCTGCCTCGCAATCTCATTAAACTGGGTAACATATACGAGATCGACCCAGAGAAACTAGCAGGTGAAATCCTTTTATACTCTTAGATAAATTCATCTCATTAAGCAGTTTTTCTATGATATTTTTCTGGTGCAATTCATATTTCTATCTCGAAACCAGGAAGATAATTTTTTCTTTGATTTTAAAGTAATTTTATTTGATTTCCAGATAATTATGGGAAGCTTTCAACTGAAATTTGGTACTTGTTTACATTAAGGGATGGAAAATACCAAAATGAGAATATAAATGTATCTACAGTTGATGGATATTGGAAAAAAGTAAAGGGAGATGATACAAATGTGGAATATAAAGGGGAAACTGTTGGATTTCAAAAGATTTTTCAATTCTACAAGGGAAAACCTGGTAGCAGTGAAAAGACGCCTTGGATTGTGCATGAATTTAGAGTGATTGATCCTCTGCCCCCGCAATACCGTGTTGAAGGTCGAACCAAGGTACAGTATATTTTAACGTATATGTTTGAGATCATCTTTGTGGATAGAATAAATTAGAAGGGGCTACTTTGCTTCTCCAGTAACGAGAATTTCGTCTATACTCTAATTTTTGCACCAATGTTAATTACTGCTACTTTTTTTTGCTCTTGAAATTTCTGGAATTTGTTCTTGTAGTTGGACGATTGGGTTGTGTGTAAGATCTGGAACAATAAGAGAGGCTATTATTATGAGAACAATGATATCTACACATCAACTGGAATGCCAAAAACATACTTGCCAAGAAAAAGGGACTTGAGCTCGCCAAGAAAGTCCTACAACTTGCGGAAGAAGAAACTGCTTAGCACATGAACTTTATGTTCTTGTTTTACTGGATCTTTTGTTACTGGGAAGTTGTACCTTTGGTCTCCAACATTTTATTTGCTTGTAGCAGGAACTAATTTTCGTATTGCTGTTTCATTTATTTGGAATGTAGCACCTTTTTTTTTTTTTATCTTTTAAATTTTTTGATTTGTCGAGGTTTTAACCTAAATGGTGCCAAATTAGATTCTTCAAAGGAAAGAGCATAATCAAATGCAACGATGGATGGGCGACACGCATGAATGTTCAGTTATGGATGAAATATATTTTAAAATTTGGTAAGTACCAACTCTCAACATAGTACAATGACCAATTAGATGATTAACCCTTGCAAATACTTCATTTCCTTCATTTTTACATTCTTCCCGTAATTACTAATTATATTAGGAATTACGGGCTCTGCTAGCTTACTATTTACTTATAAGTTATAAAATAAGTTACTTGTCGTATTTACTAGAGGTTAGGAATGGTAGATTACATACTTTTCATGGATGGATCCGCATGTGAATATTTTGGTACGACGGTTCTATATGCTCACGTGGCAAGACCGTTAACTCAAATCACATATCGAATTTTAAGTCACTAAAATCACCACCTTTTTATCTTACACTAAATATTTCACATAATTATCTTCAAATTAATTTTAAAGGTAGATTCATAAATAATGATTTGGTGAATTTCATCGTCACATTTTCTAAAATTTAATGCAAGGGGGATATGGTTGCAAATAACTTAAAGGCTGTTCTCTTTATATTTCAGTTTTGTATTTTGAGTGGTCATTTTGAGATTGTTGAAAATGTGTTCTTTTTGGTATTTTGAAAAACACCCAAAATGCGTTTTGAAAAATTTTGACTTGATTATAACTGAAAACACTCAAAATGAAAGTAGTTTTGAGTTTTCTTTATAAATTTTTAACTTGTTTTCAAAAACACGTTTTCAAAAATGGGAAAGAGAACGCGTTTTCACTGTTTTGAAAAATCGAAAACAGAAAATGGCTTGAAAATGGTAAAGACAACAGACCCTTATTGTTTGGTAGATTGCTTATGATTTATTAAAAATTCGTAAATTAAGAGATACAATTTAATTGGTTGGACCCTTTTTACATTCGTTTTAGTTTAGTTTACTTACAAGAAAATTATTAAGTTTCACAATAATTATATTTTATGTTTTTGAAAAATATAGTTTAAATTCCTTATTTTGATAGTAAAGAAACAATAATTTTTGAAATATTTCATTTTTTATTGAAAAGATAAAAAAATATAAACAGTTTAAAAATGTTTAAATTTAAAAATTACTTAAAGGTAATTTTAAGTTTTAAACTAACATTTAAAATTAACCAAGCGTGCCTAGATATCGAATTGAAGGGGTGAGGGTTGTACTAATGCACCATATTAAATTTGATAAAATCACACTCGTTAAATTTAGATTTTAATCTAAGCCAAAGTCAACAATTCATTTCAACCACATATTTTATGGATCCCACAACTTTTCAACCATACATTTCATCAACTTCTATCAAAATCTACTAAAAATCTAATTTTATTCCCCACCAAACCAGGGCTTAGTCTAATTAGCAATGTGTACAACTGAGAATCCTACGAGGTATTCAAAGAAACTATTTCAATCGGACCCCAAAGTTGCATGTATGTAGCTTCATTAATTTGGGGTCCCAAAGTTGCATGTATGTAGCTTCATTTTGATAAATGACCGTTATCTAGGTTTCTGCTTGGGACATTACTACATTTGAGGTTGGGCTGTTGAAAAATTGAATCGCATTGTTGTTTCCTCTCATTTTCTTCTGCTTTCTTTCATCTTCCCACCTTTTTCTTTCCAGTGAAGACATTTTGCTTCCAGAACATTTTTTTTGGTTATCTGGAGTCTACTTGTACCATCCTGCTTTCTGATTGGTCTGAATACCTGAATTCAATGCTTTCCAAGGTTGATTACCTGCATTAGTTGATTCCTATCGTTTAATCCCTTTCCCGTTGAACATCAACATGCATACGAATTAATATATTTGAGAGAGAAACTAATTTTGAAATGAGCAGAGGGAAGCAATATTTAATTGGATTGGATCGACAGCTGAATTATCTTTATGACGAAAATCTGTATGGTTTCTGCCGCAGGTTTCAAAACATGCAAGTGTGAAATGATCCTATGGGATCCGAATAAAACCAGGAATGGAAACAGTGAGCAGTGGGGAAACAAATTGATTTGATATCAAGTAAAGAAGGAATGGAATCAATCACAGGTGTATCTCTCTCGTGGCGGTTACCTTAGAGGGCCCAAGAATTGATTTTGTTGCAATTACCAGCTTTACATTCTAAAGTTAGAAGATGTAATAGGATTCTGTCTCTGTGTTAAATACATGTTGTTGGAGCCGTGTAAGCTGTAACAAAATATTCTCTGATTAAATAAAACTTGGGAAGGAAGGGTGATTCATGGGAGTTCTATGTTATCTAATCTTATACCAGTAAAGTTGTCATGGTATCAGAGTAGGAATTGTTTGGAGGTACTGATTGCTGATGGTCATACCGAAGGTGNTTCTCTGATTAAATAAAACTTGGGAAGGAAGGGTGATTCATGGGAGTTCTATGTTATCTAATCTTATACCAGTAAAGTTGTCATGGTATCAGAGTAGGAATTGTTTGGAGGTACTGATTGCTGATGGTCATACCGAAGGTGATCTAGATACCTCATTCATTCCTATTTCTCTGGTATTCCGTTGCTATACAAGAAATGACGAGCACACCTCCAGAATCGAGAGTTGACATGCGAGATACAGCGAAAATTCTCATCGAAGAATTCTCAAAGAAACTCTCCCAAATCATGGCACAAAGTCAGAATAAGCCTTCTCAAGGCATGGGACTATCTCATTCAAGCGAAAACTCGAATTCGGGCATCACCATGAAGTTGGATGGCCATAATTACCGAATTTGGGCGCAAATGGTTGAGATGGAACTAAAAACTCGGGATAAACTCGGGTATGTGAAAGGGGACAAGAAAATTCCGTTACCAATCGACGAGGCATACAAACGGTGGGAG
>CAIGRP010018331.1:0-10009 GCA_903798385.1 Fraxinus cuspidata
TAGGTGGGGGGGAGGGGGGGGGGGGTACTTTAATTTACCATTTTGGTCAGTAATGATTAATGTTACGAATCTAAAATAAATTCACACAATTATGTTAGGGTGAACTAAATCATATTGGACCAAACTAATATATATTTACATAATTTATTTCCACATTTTGGTAGAGGAAGTGAGATGAGCTCCCCGAATCCATCCCTAAGTGAACTAGAAGTCTCCTTCAGCGTACCACTCTAATAGAAACTAAATTTGTTGTAATTTTTAACGTTACAAATCGAGACACAGTTGACTTAAAGTATTAAATAAGCTAGGCAATTGCATAAGTCTCAATTTATCGAAGGCCCACAATTTTTAAATTTTATATATTTTTCCTTTATTTGTTTCTTATGAAAATTGCGTTGTTATATTAACATTAAAAAAATAATAAACAATTACGAATAATATTAAAAAGGTAAATAGTTTAACAAACTCAATTTACCAAATAAACATTCAACAAATAAATTAATAAAAATAAAAATAACCCAAAATTTGTTAGGAATGAGTTATAAGTTTAAATTCCCTTATGTCCCGAGCAGGCATTTTTGGAACTTCAAAAAGTTATTAATGAACAAAGAAATGAAAATTCCAGAGGCTTTTGCCGTTCTATACATAATGACGGAAGCTAACTTTGTGGTGAATCTTCATAATTTGATCGAAAAAGCACAAAACTCTAGGGCAACAATACAAAATTTTTAATACCATTTTTTCTACATTTTCGGGATTTCTTATACATTTTTTGAGGATCAACAAGGAGGTGAAAAGGGGAGAATAATACTACAGAAATATTGAAGAAACATTGAGAAGCAAGAAGATCAAAGAGACATTTTACTTCGAGAATGGAGAATAATACTACAGAAATATTNGGAGAATAATACTACAGAAATATTGAAGAAACATTGAGAAGCAAGAAGATCAAAGAGACATTTTACTTCGAGAATGGAGAATAATACTACAGAAATATTGAAGAAACATTGAGAAGCAAGAAGATCAAAGAGACATTTTACTCCAGAATTCCATTCTCGAGGGGTCCATGGGTTTCCTTTCGTTTTATCTTTAAATTTTCTAAATTTGAAATATAAAGATCCGTTCTAGATCAAATAAAGGGGTTACACGCACAAGAGAAGAAAGAGAATATATAATGGAAAAGAGAAATAAGTAATTAGGATTTCAAGAATTTAGCGTGAAGAAGATGGATTCTTGGTGCAAGAAGATCATCTTTTTTTTTCCTCGTTTTTCCTTTAAAACCCGCTCATATACTTCAAAACCCTTTTGCATTTTCTTCCATTATGATGTGTAACTAAACAATAAATTGAGACTAGTGATGTAACCTGGGTCTGAACTCTTAATTTCAATTCTCAATATATCCGTATTTAATCGTTTCATGCATTGTTATGAAACTCGGCCCGTTAATTTAATCGAAATGCACTTGACTCGGTCAAAACTGGATTTTTGACCGAGTTAACCGGTGATTTACCCGGCCCGGTTGACCGGTTTGATTGGGTTTTAAAATTCACTTACAAAATTTTAGGGTCCAAGGAAATTGAACCTCGGACCTCTAAGGAAAATAATGGGTTCCTCACCACTTGACATAGAGTGTTTTAGTATTATTTACGTGCAAATAACTTATATATATTTAATGAATAATTTATAGGTTTTATGAAAATATTGTTTTAAAAATTTTTGATCAAACCTTTTACTTTGTTTTATAGATTTAAATAATTATTGAAAAATAAATTAAAATTTTTAATTTTGCCTCTAAAAAAAATTTATACTTTATATTTTTTTGTAGATTTTTATGCACTGACCTATCGGTTAAATATCTGAATCACCGGTTGAACCACTAACCCATTGACTCGGGTCTGTGTCCGGGTTGAGTCTAACAACTATGATTTCATGTATTAATTTTACTTTTTTTCTTCAGGCCACTATTTCATTTATTTTTGAATTGGTAACATACTTATAAATGAGGTATTAGATCATGTAGCAATATCCAGCAATTAGATAAAAAGTAGAGATACATTTTATTATTGGTGTGATCTTTAATTGAATTTTAAGTTGATTTAATGCATTTAGTTAAGGCTTATCAGATTCATATAGAGATATAGTGAGTTGACTCATGGAGATATGATTGACTTGAACTCGATAGATGTAAATTTCTTTTAATTAGTGAATTTGACCATGTAAAAGTTTAAGAATTCAACAATGAATTTGACCATGTACAAGTTGAGAAATAGGATTAAAGAGGATAATTACAGTGAAATTGTAAGTTGCGACGCTTTAACCATAATATTTGACAGTTTAATTGCTTTTAATTTTTGTAGTTAATATTAGTTTAAACAAAACATTTTCATTAACGTTTACTCCACTCAAATAGGAGACAAGAATAGTTATATTAATCAATAAATAGATAATTCTCGCGAAAACAATAATCTAGGGACTTAGGTCCATTTACTACTTATTTAATTGACTTTGTGCGCTTACTATTATTACTCAAGAAGTTTTTAGATATATAGTAACGAACTATTAAGACATTTCCCTTCTTCGATCTTTTAGAAAATTAAAAGTGCATTTACTATTTAGATAAATAACCATTTTTTTAAAGCTTGTTCTATTTTATACTTTAAAAAATAAAACTAAAAATGGATCAGTTATATGTGGGGATTTTTTTTTTTCCATATTACTGGATTTTGTTTCATCCATATGTGTAGGAAAAAACCAAATTTCTGGACGTATCTTTAGAGTTTAGGCCGTTATAATTGAAGATTTTCTTCAAGGAGATGGAAAATTCAAACTCAAAAAATTTATTAAAAATGGAATCGAGGAAAATAATACTTTTATAAATTATAGTTTTTAGTTACATGTAGAAAAATATAGATTATAGTAATGTGGAGGCGACACATTTTTAACATATAATAAGACATTCAAGATTGTATAACGGAACCTAAATTAATATGGGACTCTGATAGCTTTAAATTCATAAATTGAAAACTGGGTAAAAATGTCTAGAAAAGTGATGAAATGTGGATATTCATCACAAGTAGCCGTAACATATTGGATAAGTGTGTGATATACAGTCTGAAGTAACTTGGACGAATAGTAGACAACAAAGTTTGAAATAATCATGTATCAAGTAGCAATGTATAGAGACGTTATTTAGACATACACAACACTAACATGATAGTGCATCAAACCAGATAATAAATTAAATGTTAGAATGAAATTCTAGAATTAATCCAGGGATAAAGTCATTAAAAAGAGGGAAAGAACATAATACGATGATTATAAATAAATAATGATTTCAAAGTAGAGTGAAATAATCCCATAAATTAAAGAAATATCATATTATAACCTTGAAAATTATGGAAAAAAAGGTTAAGATTTATTAAATTAATAGAGATAATATAAAGTATATTTTTAATAAAAGGTGATTATGAAATATATATTTGTGAATTTAAAACATTAATAAAATCTAGTAACAATGAAAGTTCAAAAAATAAAATAGATAACCATTAACCAAATACAAAATGCACTATATTTGTGCTAAACATGTCAATAGAGCCCTACTTAGGATTTTCTTAAATAAATCATATTGAATCCTGGTTTGATAGTGATTAAAATTTAAATTTTAATATACATTAAATTCAATAATTATTTTTAATCACGCAGATAATGGAATCACAACTTTTTTATTACATATTTTATTAATTTTTATTAGTTCTAGTAAAAATTTGATTCTAATCCTAAAAAATTAGGTTCGAGCATTCCACTTGCCACCTTAAATAATAACCATATATGTAAGTGGGGCCCTGAATATTGGACCTTAATTACTTGGGGCTGCAGGGTTAGTTCCTTGAGAGTACCCACTGACTCATACATTGAATTCTGAATAAAAAAAAAATTTATTATCAGTCAAAATACCAAATTCTCAGAAACATCCATCAATCACACGTGTTACTTCTCCGCTTATAACACTTGTACCTGCCACTGCCCACTTGTCTTAGACAGGCTGAAAGTACAAACCGTGGGCAGCACCCCCAGCTGGATTTTTCAACGTGCAAAATTCGCGTCCGTAATAACTCGTATATTTAAGTAATAAATTTTGGGATATGCTATTTGTACACCAGGTTTGACACCTCGGTGTACACTCCTCTCACAAAAAAGGGGGGCCCACATCAAATTTTCATTTTCATTCTTCTACTTATTTTCAACCACACATTCTTCAATAAAATAATATTTTCCATTACATCAATAACTTTTCTTTCTTTTTCAACCACACATTCTCTATCAAACTACTATTTCAGAATACATTCTTACAAAATAATGTGGGTCAAACACACCCTATATGATTCATTATTAAAATATGAGTTAAAACATAAGAGTTTAAGATATATATTTTTTTTAATAAGATTGACATTTTAAAGATAGAATCTTAAATCTTAATATGATATTAGAGTTCATTAAACTTCTTTTTGATACAAATTAAAATTCAGGTTGTAATATAAATCAAAATCAATATTTAATTTTATCAACACACTTTATGAGATCTATAATTTTTCAATCAATCATTTCATCAAATTTTTATCAAAATTTATTAAAAATTTGATTTTAATCTCCACCAAACAGTGGTTAAGTTTTAATAAATAATTCGATCTGATTAAGACTAAAAATTATGCACAAGAATTTCAAAATCGATTTATTCAAATGAGCGAACATATTATGGGGGTATGTTAATGGATAAATTCTACATCGATTAAATATCGAGATATAAACTAACATATAATGGCTTAGACTTCTCCTCTTTATAATATTGACATTTTAAAATAAAATTTCAAAATTTAGCCGTTGTTTGGTGGAGATTACAATCAAATTTTTAATATATTTTTATAAAGGTTAATGAAATATGTAATCGAAAAATTATAGACCTCATAAAATATGTGGTTAAAATTAGATATTGACTTAGATTATAATCTAGATTTTAATTCAACTTGATATTATCACTCAATACAGTTAAATACATACGGGTATAAAAGACAAAATCAAAGCAATTATAAGTTTTAAGCAGCTTTTCAAGATTAATGGATATTTTCACAAAGAAGTAATGATAATTTAAATCTCAAAACTTACAAGAAACCATAATGAGAGCATGATCATATCAATCTCAGAACTAGGTCAAATATTTCATGATCATTTCAATCTCATAACTAGGTCAACATTTCAATTTTTACCAGTGCTACATAAATTACGGGTTCATTTCAATATGAAAACTTTGAACCTCTTTCCACTTACACTATACTCGTTGTATGACGAGTGTGAATAGAAAACATGAAATATAGTCTTTTATTTTTTACAATGTAGTCTTGTCTTTGAACAGAGTGAGTAGTAAAATCATGTTATAATTTTGTATTTAATTCGTTATTAGTAAAATAAGCAACATAGAGTGATTTTCAAATAACTGAAAACGATCATAATTTGCAAAATTTTAAAGTTAGCTATGTGCAAAACAATTTAAACTTTTAGATAAAAAAAAGTAACATCATAAATTCCTCAAAATACAGAAGAATAAATGCTAGATATTTATTAACACCATAGGCTAGAGCAAATATTCGAAGTCTAATTTTCTCCATTCCCTTTGGTTTTATCAATGCTTGAATGGTGTTCTGTGCATAAACTATTGTAGTCGAGTTAATAAAAGTTAAAATAAAAAATATGGGCTATCTTGACGAAATTATGGGAAATCGTCAAATGTTAGAAGTCATGCATCAGATAGACATGGATTAACGGGGTTAAGCTACTCTACCTAGTATGTTAACCTTTTAGGAAGAAATCTCGATTTCCTACACCGAATAATATCAAACAGGTAAATTTCATTCGTGGTGACCAAACTTTTATTGAGTTTCAATAATCTATACTTCAATTTTGTTCAATCAGATAAATTTTGTCTGATTCCATCAATTGGACCGTCAAAAATCTACATCGTAACTATAAATGATAATTGTAATTTATTTCACTGAAGTTGTATTTATTCTACGGAGTAATACTATTTGTAAGTGTTGTTTATCGATCAGACATTATTCTCTTATAAAGTTAAGATGCATCTGAATTCATTGGAGAATGTGACCTTATCACATGGATTATTGATAGGTAATTACGAATAATATTAACTATTCTATTACATCAACTAATGACCCTATGTGATTGATTATCACGTCATCAATTTTTATAGTTAAATTAGACAGAATTATATAAATTAAAACCATTTTATAATGTAATTTGTCTATTATTGAATAAAATTATATCGTGTCAACACGTGTGTTGATATTCAGGGCAAATATCATAGCGTCACATTCATAAAAGGATGTTCTCTATTTGACATTTTGGTGTAAATAGGGTTGTATCTATCTAAGCCACACACCACACTAAATCAGAAGCTTCCTCCAACCAATGGAGTGACGTCCTCTTGCAAATTCGAAATTATTATTATTATTTTTTTGTTGTAAAGATTGTGTTAATTAAGACTTGCAGTTTTAATTATTGATAGGTGAAATGATTATTAAATAAATAATTAGTAATTGTAATTATTATTTATCTAATCCAATGACGTCCATGCTGAATATTTGTTATAAATTAAATAAATAAATTATAATGCTCTAGTTCAAGAAAGTGATATGAAGACAAAAAGATATAAAATCCCCGACTCTCTAATAATAGGTTTCACGTTTTCGTCCTGCGTCAACTATCTCTTAGGCTACTACTAATAATCATTATATAGCAAATTGATGATTATATAATTACACGTAAATTGATGGTAATTACTTTATTCAGCATTTATAATTAAATGTCGTCTGAAGATTATTACAAAATCAATTTAATGCATGTACATTTGCATTAAATTTGATAATAAATTTAATGCATTATTATCATCAAAGGTAAAACTGCCATTGTCAATATTATATCATCTTGTAGCATGTTCACATCAAACATGAATAAAAGTTCACTGATAACCCACCAAATTGATGACATGTCAATTTATAATGACATGTCAAAAATTGGACAGTATTTCTCAACTTCCTAAATTAGTGTTGTAGCACCGGTAGTGCGAAATAATATTATTATTAGTACAATCTTAGACAATTGAAAATTTATAACATTATATAAACACACCAATAAAGTTAAAACATTTATTTCCGCTTGTTTAATAGTGTTTGAAATACCTCTTGAGTCATTTTTTTTTTTTTAATATAGAGTAACAAAATAACTTAATATTTACTTTTAACAATCAAGCTGTATATTTTCTATGTTTGTAATGTACAATTCAACATACTATACAAGTAAATAGAGGGATTTTATTTCATTGGTCACTAAATTTTAGCTTGTGTTGCTAGAATATTATTAAACTTCAATTTATTTCACATGGTCATTGAAATATTAAAAGTGACACGTAAATTCCATTCAATAGGTTAGCTGATAACTATGAATTTAAGTGGACCTTAGTCAAATAATTATTTAGGGCCAGAAAAGAAACTTTTTGATTTGATTGGACTATCAATACAAATATCTCCAGCTGGTTCTTTCCGTGTGAAAAATATTGCGGACTGAGCGCGTAATGAAATTGTCTCCACAACATCCACAAACGTATATATACACACTCACACATATAACTCTCTACTTAACTCCGATTCATTTTGAGTACTTACATAAATTCAGAACAAGAATGGATGTTTTTGCAAACTTTTATTCGTACTCAATTCCTCGTGTGCAAGATTTATGGTCATCAACTGAGGTTATGGAATCTGATAATGGATATAGCAGTAGCAGAGCCAATGTTTCTGATGAGGAAGTTTTGTTAGCTTCAAACAACCCGAAGAAGCGTGCGGGGAGGAAGAAATTTAAGGAGACGAGACACCCGGTTTACAGGGGAGTGAGGCGGAGGAACTCCGGTAAGTGGGTGTGTGAAGTGAGAGAACCGAACAAGAAGTCAAGAATTTGGCTGGGAACTTTCGCCACCGCGGAAATGGCGGCGAGAGCTCACGATGTGGCGGCAATAGCGCTTCGTGGGCGGTCGGCCTGTTTGAACTTTGCTGACTCAGCTTGGAAATTACCGGTTCCGGCCTCCACTGATGCTAAGGACATTCAGAAAGCGGCAGCAGAAGCAGCCAGGGCCTTTGGGCAACCGAATTCCGAGTCGTCGGAGGCCGTGTCTGGAGATGATATAATGGAGGAAGCCGCCGCTATATGGCGGAGAAATGCTTTCTTTACCGATGAGGAAGCTCTTTTTGGAATGCCAGGGTTGATTGACAATATGGCTGAAGGGTTGATGCTACCTCCACCTTACTGCATGGATACTGATGACGTGGAAGTATATGCGGATGTGTCTTTATGGAGTTATTCCATTTAAATTTTATGTTTCTTAGTTTAGGGTCTTCCTTAGCATTACTTTATTTTTTTTATTCTATTAGCACGGAAAAATGAAAAGTATATATCTCTACTATTTTAAAAGAGCCAAGAGCCAACTCGCTGTTTACTGTTCATTTTCGAGGTTTTTTTTTTAACCACAGTTCATCCCTATCTATTCTCTACTATTCATTCAAGACTTAAGGGTAATTTAGACTTCTTCCTATCATGTCCACAATTGTTGACTTCACAACAACCCTGTTTGATCCTGAAGAGGAAAAAGGCAAACGACAACTTCTTCTACATGTTTTGCCCACGACATTAATTCCAACTTTGCTAGGTTAATTTCCCACCGACTGTGATGATTTTGTACAATATTCCTGCGTTGAGCTCATAAAATCAATTGAAACTGCAAAAAAAAAAAAAAGGTCTTCTGGGTTATAACCGTTGGTACAAAACTTAGAGATAAGTTACAGTTTAGAGAGAAAAAATGAGCAGTGCAAAGCTTTGAAAGAGTTCAAGATTGCCCCAAAATAAAAATAAAAATTCTATTATACATGAACTTTGAATATATTAATGTCAAAAATACATAACCAATAATGAAAGTGTAAACAAGAAATTTTCCAATCTCGACCTACTTAGACTTGAAAAGAAGAAACCTGCAATGATGAGCATTTCAAGGAAATGCATCCGAGCTAGAAAAAAGTAGATGAATACAAGATAAACCAACAAATAAGTCGATACAATCAACATCTTCCAGCTAGGAAATGACATGTTACGTTGTCTTCTTGATGAGCGACGATGTCCTAAATTCACTATCATCCCCGACAAAACTTCACCAAAGATAAGTGAGAGATGTCGTGGTTGCATGGAAAAGAGCATCAACAAGACCCCAGTATGGAGGGAAATCATATATCTCCAAGATCATCGAAATGGCTCCTACCAAAACTAGGACCCATAGTTTCCAACGGGATGGATGTGGAGTAACACCAACTGTAGCGACCGAGAAAATAAAATAAAATAAAATTTTTAGTTTCATTTTCTTAAAAAAAGATTCTCGCATAAATCGAAAAATAATTTGGATTATGTTATTTCGTCGCTACGATACTTCTTAAGAGTTCAAATTAAAATTTTGGTCACGATAGTAAAATTTTGCGCACTTGTTTTTTTTTTTTTTTTTTATTTTTGTAAGGTATCGAATTTCTCTTAAACGATATTTTTTTTTTTTTGTTTATGATGACGACACACATATTAATTTTTGCATACATGTTTAGCACTTAAATTTTAAAAATTAGATAAACCGGATATGGTGTACCAAACAACCACTAATTCATCGCATCATAATTATTTTTTTCTCTCTCTCACTCACGGTTTTTCCTCCACAAATGCATTCCTATTTTTTTTTATTGTTTAAGTTGACTATTCATTTTTCTCCACTAAGCTACCATTTAAATCATTTATTAAATGCCATAACCTCCAATCACTTAATGCCATTATGGTAATTATAAAACAAAACTTCCATTTATATAAAAGGATGCCTACACGTTTTTCTACCCGTAACCCACCATTTATACACCTAATT
>CAIGRP010018338.1:0-29850 GCA_903798385.1 Fraxinus cuspidata
AAAAAAAATCATATTATGTAGCATAACCTCAAAGTTAATATACAAAAGAATAATAATGTTATAAAAAAATTAATCATTCATGTTATACAAGATTAATTTACAAAAATAATGTATTATGTGTAAAAAAAAATTGCTGTCACTGACTGCATTATTTTGTGCAATTATTTTTTAAAGGAAAAAATCATAAAAAAATTCTAATTAGTCATCTAAATCAATACATATTTTGAAAGAAAAATAAATCTTGAAAAAATTCTAACTAGTCATCTAAATCAATACAAATTTTGAAGGAATGACAAATCATGAAACCCTATAATAGCAGCAAAACGCTAAAACTTTTTTTTTCCCATTATTCAAACCAATGTAAAAGAAAATTAAGAAAATATATATAAAATTAACAAACAAAACATTGTACATGAACTTAAATTAAAATAAAGAATCAATATATAAAATATAAATAGTAGAAATTCACGTACATTTATTGTTAGAGTTTGAAAGATGAAGAAATAACTTAGAAGTTAATTGAAAGTACCACGTACTAAAGGAATAAGGATTGGATTTAAATTTTAAAGTTGAGGNATAAAATATAAATAGTAGAAATTCACGTACATTTATTGTTAGAGTTTGAAAGATGAAGAAATAACTTAGAAGAGTACCACGTACTAAAGGAATAAGGATTAGATTTAAATTTTAAAGTTGAGGTATTTAATTTTCTAATTGGGCATTTAGTTAAGTTGGGTATTGAATTTAATTGGATTGGGTCTAATATGAAGGTATCTTTTAATTGGGATGCATTCTGTTTTAATTGGATTGAATAAAATTTAAATTTAAAATTGTTTATTTCTTTTTTTTTTTTGGGTAAACGGTTTGGAGGTTTGAAACGGCTTGCAAAAATTAAAACATAGCCCAAACTACTTTAACGCGGTTCGGTTCGGTTCGGTTCAAAACCAAAACGTTGATGGATCTACATGGATCCAAATCAACGGTTTCAAAAAAATGGTTTCGGTTCGATTTTGCTGTTTCGTTGTTCAGCCCTACATATACACATCATCTTCAAGAAATCCATACAAAATTGCATTTTGAATGTCCAATTGTTTGATCTACCGATTGTAAGACATGGCAAAAGAAAGAATAATTCTGACCGTGGTACGTTTAATGGCAGGGCTGAAAATTTCATTATAGTCAGGTCCCACAAGCTGATGAAATCCCTTGGCAACCATTAGAGCTTTGTAATGCTCTATGGCGCCATCAGCTCTTCTTTTGACTCAGTGTATCCAACAATTTCCGACGACTACATTAGCTGAAGGTGGTATAGTTTGACAAATATCCAAGTGCCATTCATTAGGAGTGCATCAAATTCTACGTCCATAGCAGAAATGAGCATACTTAGACACTTCTGTGTAACATGTTGGCTCAATGGAGTCGTCAGATAAAGATGCAAATAGTGCTTTTGGAAGAGGGTGCCGTACAAACTCGTCTGAAGGCTGCTTCTTCTTATGAATGTTGCTCTTGGATCGGGTTATCATGTGATGAATGTTGCTAGGATTTTTTATAGCACCAGGCGGTGTACTGTTCTCCTAAGTGACAGGTGATGTAGCAAGAATACTCAAGACAGTGAGATTCTGAGACCGTAAGCAGATAAGATGCTATATTATTTGTACCTACAGTTTGATCACAATGAGAAGAACTGACAGCATTAACTGTTAGTATACGTCGATGTTGTGATATGTCTTTGGAGCTACACGAAGGAACTTGCAAAGTAAGAGAAAGAGGTATTGTAGTGACAGGAACACATGCTTTAGCAGTAGGGGAAAACCCTTTTTTGTATGGAAATAAGGTCTCATCAAAGATAACATGTCTGGAAATAAATTTTGCCAGTTGATAGGTCTAAAGCACTTGTACCCATGATGACTGACACTATAGCCAAGAAAAATCCATGTTTTACTTTGGATTGGGCAAACAAGCACAGCCAAAGACATGCAAAAATGAGTAATTTGGCTTTTTATATTATAAAAATTCACTGATCGAAAACTTAACTACAATCCTATAAACGAGGAACTTTCAAATTCAAAATACGTTGCTGATCGAAAACTAAGGAACTAATATGTCCTCCTTATTTGTCCTCAAGATATCAATATCTAATGTATCTATAGAATTGTTGGATCTAACAGAATTAACAACTTATATTCCACGCACTCTTAACACCACCTGAGCTTTACATGGTATTTTTACTCAATAATTGTTCACTTAGTTCAACAGTTTCTTACATCTTTCAAACGAATATATGTTTGGTAAAGTTTGTTTCAAGTGTATAAGGTGGTCAAACAAACTCACAACTTATAATTTACAGAAACCTTTACCAAACATGCACAAAGTATATTTGTTCGTCAATTCTTACTCGTCACTCGAGCATTATTTATGAAAAATGTTATTTTTCCAGTTTTCAACGTATTAATCCAACTTAGCTAAACTAATCAATATTGAAAGAGTTTTTGTGAATCTATAAATAGATTCTACTGCTACAATTTCATTGAATAGATACCAGAAAATTGTCAAAGTAATGAATGATTCTCACTCTTTCATCCATCCTAATTCTTCATATTTTCTTTCATCTTTTACAAACTTTGTCTACATTCTGTCATTCTTAAGAAACAACAAACTTAAAGACTTCCTTCTTCTTATGTGTTCGGCTGTCTTCGTTTGTGCACACCTCGGAGCATCAAAGGTTCCTTTTATTCCTAGAATTATATTTGAGGAAAACAACGTTGTTACTTGAAGTCAAGTCCGCCATTTCAATGTTCCAGTAATAAGCTCCAACTTCATCTTTTAGTTCACCCCATATTGATATTTATTATCTACATGCCCAACTCTCCCAAATCAGCTGCAGAGGAAATCTCCATAA
This sequence comes from Fraxinus cuspidata, assembly GCA_903798385.1. Taxonomy (NCBI): domain Eukaryota; kingdom Viridiplantae; phylum Streptophyta; class Magnoliopsida; order Lamiales; family Oleaceae; genus Fraxinus; species Fraxinus cuspidata. The sequence continues at coordinate 2,900 of CAIGRP010018338.1, forward strand.
TTAGACAACATAGGGGAAAGCTCACTTGCACAGGTTATGTAACCCATTCGGTATGACTTTTGTGAAGTCAAAATGAGTTTTTGAGACTCAAAAGTTGTTTTTTGACCAATTTGGTAAATTTTATAAAAAGTGTTTTTTCTAGTTAAATTCCTTCCGAAAGAAAGGGAAAACTCTTCAATTTGGTCAAACCAATCAGCCTAAAAATTCAATCTACGAATCAAGTAGAATTGTTTCAAAGATGCCATTGTCTTCTAAAATATTTTTAATAAAATAATATTACAATTAATCAATTATAGAATTTTTAAGTTTTCAAAATATCAAAATGAGACTATTTTTCGTAATTTTAACTTTCAAATAAAAAAAATCATGTTTGGTCCAAGATAAGTTGTCATGACTTGAAAAGAATTTCTCCTCTTGCCGCCACCACTCCCCTATTCTCTCTCTATTGGCGCTGAAGAGAACCGACCTCTATCCTTCGCCTCAACCGAATCCGGCGACCTCAAGAAAGTGTAAAGGTGATAAATTCAGTATAAGGGTTTTGTGTTTTTGTTGTTTTTCAGTTCTTGCCTCTTATCTTCACATTTTACTTGTTAATCATCCACTGAAATGCTGAACTGGGTAATTTTCTGAGCCTAAAATACAGTATTTTATAAAAGCATGTTCCTGATACTCTTGGTTTCAATTTAGAATGCTAGAATGTTTTATGGATTGAATTGCTAGATCATGGAAAATTGAATTCTGTAAATACCTTTTTTTTTTTTTTAGAGAATCTAGTTTCTAAAGGTGGGCTTTGATTTGTCCCAATCTTTACTCTCTGGTTATTTTGGTTTTTGGAGTAGTTCTCTGATTTCATTTTTCTTTTAACGGTCGGATTTAGTTCGAAAATCTTAACCCTGTGATTGCTGGCTGAGGAAATAGGGAAAAACAAGGGTCTATCTCTTTAGAAGTGTATGTTCCCTGTTATCTTTTTAATGAGTAGCTCAGTATTCCAATTGAAGAATTCAAATGTGGCTAATCTTAAGCTGGATTGGGGCGGGGACGGGGACGGTGCATGAAAATCCCTGTCTGAGCCTTGTTTTTATCCCTAAACCAAAAATAAAAAGTTTGGCTCTTTAACAATGAGAACTGGATGGTTCACTCTAATTCACAGTTTTGTGCCTAACAATTGACATTACAATTTAGAAACACATTTTCAGAAGCGCCTTTTAAGGTACTTATTATTCACTTAATGTCTAAATAAACTGAAAAATCCCATATGGATGAGCTTAATGCGGTGCTTAAAGTACCAAAAAAGTACGGAACATGCTCATAACCCCAATTTTATATAACTTAATCGATTGGTGGTTTGCACCAAGCACTCAATGATACCTACTAATATAAAAGCAGGTGGAAAACCCCCCAAAATTGTGTTCAGCCTTTCATTCAGCCACAGCAACATTTTTTTCTATTCTCCTTCGTTCTTCAGTTTATCCTTCCACAATTTGCTTTTCCTCTATTGTTAAAGATTTTTGATCTCTCCATTTACATGTTTCCATTTGTTTTATTGATAAATTGTAATTTGTTTATCATTTCAGAATTCCAGTTTCAAACCATTTGCAAAAACTGTACAAAGTAGTCCATTTCTAGAATTCAATATCAAAACATAACAAAATCTTTTCTATACCAATGTATTCCGATTCAGTTTAACAGGTGCAGTTAATTTCAACAACGCCAGCAAAATGTGAAGTTGTAATTAGTAAAATTCTAATGAACCCAAACAGATGGGCCAGTCAGTTGCTGTATTAAAATTCCTGCTTAGTACCAGTTCGGTCTCATTCTGATAAGAATCAGATTGAACAGGTTTTTGCTGACCCCTAAATGGATCAAATGAGGATATTGGTTCTTTGTGTAAAATTTCCATTCGATACCGGTAGAACCAGATCTAACAGGTTTTTGCCCACCCCTAAATGGATTGAATGAGGATTGAACTGGTTGAGCAAGTCAACTGAAGATCTAGTTCACTATAGTTATTTGGGTTAGCCATTTTACTCTTGAGTGAATTTTATGTGGTCATTAAACTTTTTTTTGTTTTAAATTATTAACTCAGCTTCATAATCATGACAATCTAAATTTAATTGTTACTAACAATTAGCACATTCCACCCTTGCCACGTCATTACGCTACAAGCGGCATAGTTAACTAGAGTTTTTAGACCTCGAAGACATGCAAGTGAAAAACTGAATCTGTATTGAGATTATAGTAGTTGCACGATAGGATGAGAAGCATATGCTCGTCTAAGTTTAAAATAAAATCAAAGTTACTTTGAGAGTTTTACTTACATTTCAGTTTTTAGCTACGTCTGAACAGTTTTATGTTATTTTTACTTTAAATGAAAAGAATTGAGTTTGAAGTCATTCGATTTATAAGATATATTATAGAGATGGAAGCAATGGTGAAGAAGTATCAGCAAAAGTACAAAAAAATTGAAGATGAAATGGATCGCTGGAAAGATCTTCATTCTCAATTGCTTTCACAATTCTCCAATGCCTCCTCCATTATCCAAAGATTACAGGTCCTCTCTTGCACACATGTATGCATGATGTATCAGCTCAACCATTATTTTCTTCTTTTTATAGAGTTTAACACTTAAATTACTTTTCCACCATTCAAAATTTTAGGTGATTCATAAATCCAAAAACTACGGTGGTTTGAAATGTGTTGAGGGTATTGAAGTTGCTGTACTGGCGAAGCAAATGAAGTCTCTGCAAACCATCCTGCTCTCTGTTAACAAGACTTTGTAATTCTTTTTGTCCTCTTTTGGGAACACTATTTCTATGCCCATGAAAAATGATATAATAGGATCAAATATAGTATTATAATGATATCATTTCTGTGTGTTTTTCTTTCTAGGAACTGTAATTACTATATCGAAATTCATAATTTGGTGTGTTTGTCAGTGTGTTAACTTGGTTAATATAAAAAGTTCATTTATCTCATTTCTTCAAGTTCTTTAGATGTTTAGACTTTAGTATTTCATTTCCATCAACATTATAACCAGTCATGATGGGTCTTCAACTGTTAACTTTTTTGTGATTCAGTTTTGATGGTTTTGGTACTCAATTGTGATTAATTATTATCATAAATTGTTCATGGCCTATGGAATTTATAAGCCTATTGATTTTTCTGGCAAGAAGCTGGTTTTCCTTTTGATGTTTTTTATGTTTTGTCCTGATGACTGAAATCTAGGGAAGACTTTTGTGGGGTTGTCTTATCAATCGAGAAGATTGTCCGTGACAGCAGGCAGCTAGTTAAAGGGGGGTCTGCTCAATTCTCCACAAAACAGCTGAACCAGCAAATCGGCATAAAACCAAGTCATGCAGATTGTTTGGATGGACTTAGACTTCTAGAAGAGATGCACCAATCCGAGTACGAATATATTGAACTCTGCATCTCCTCCAATTTTTTGTTTCTTTAGTTTTGATTTTGAAAATCAAAATGGTAAAATATTTTTTTCAAGTGAGTAGGCAGAGAGAAATCCTGGTTATTCTTAGTTCCCATATATGTATTTATTCGGCAGAGCTATATGTGTATCATGTTTACTATTCGATGCAATGAAATGTCATTCGTTGTTTACTGGATGCTATTGTAATGGCTGCAACCCCTCTCTCATTAAAAATAGAGTCTGGACTCAGTTTTATGATCCATACAAATTTAACGTATAATGGTGTATTGACTGAGATTTTGAACATTGAAACTTGTTAGTGGATTTCTCATTTTTCTTGTGTCTTACTTAAATTAAATCTCAAGTTAGCACTGATGAAGTTGGCTTTATGTTTATTGCTTGAGAAAGAAGAAATAGTTTTTTGGTGTATCTTGGTCATAGCCATCAAACGGCACAACCTGCATTTTAGGATGCCTGGCACGGCCAAAAAATGTGAGTCTGCACGGTCCATGCCAGGCTGGCCCATTCTATAACTTTGTCCTTGATGTAGAACTGAAAAGATAGGCTAAAGTTTTTAATTCACAATGACTCACTTACATTCTAATGCAGGTATGATCTTAAATTAGCTGTGGTGTCAGCACTTCCTGAACTTGCATTGAAACCCAGGTATGTGATATCTTGGCTCTTCTCAGTACCATTCAATTTTTGCCTTCTTATTTTCCCTTCAAACATCAAATCTTGAGGCACGTGCTTTATCTGTTCTACACAAGCTCCATTCAATCAGAAACAGCTACAATAGCTTTTATTGAAAAACAGTTTCCATAAATTGAACATAGCAGATTTTGGCTCTATGTATTGGCCCTGGGGATTGGGACTGTGATGATTTTGTCGGAGGTTGATGTTTAATTTCCAATCCAGCTTGAGGTTGTGCATTTCTAAACCGACGGATAGAGAAGTGAATTATTCTTTACTCAATTTATGGATTCACTTTTAATAACGAACCATTTCATGAATTCCTAAACTCTGAAGTTACCTTATCCAATTGGAATGTATGATTTAAGATGTATTTCTCATCATTGATCCACAACCCATATTAAATTGGAATTTATCCTAGTTTATGTGAATCGCGCTCCTCGGTACTTTTTAAAGATTGAGGATATGGACATCATTACATATATAGTTTTGGAACTCTTTTTATTACTTGAAATATTAGCAAAAGAGTGCAATAAATTGGACCAAAAAAGCAGCAGTCTTTACCTAAAAAGTTGTGCTCTTTGTTTCTTGCTACTGTTGATGGTTTTCATGCTGATAGTTTCAATTGATTCTTCTGTTATATACTTGTTTCGGAAAATGCACTCCTTTTTCTAAATCTTATTAAGTGCATTGTGGCTTGATTTCATCGCAGTGGTAGTGGCGATGATGATCTAGGTGCACTTCGGCAACTCCTGACTGATCAACCTAATATTCCCAGAGAAGAAGGTAGATTAAAATTATCCGGTGAAACTCCGGATAAGTATATTACCTGGAAATATGTTGAAGCATCTTTAGAAAAATAAATAAATAAATAAATTCTATAATTGCACCTACTGATCACCTTATGGACCTTGTAACTATAGATATTCTTTTCTATAATCCTTTTTCCCTTATGTAGTAGTAGTTGTCTCTAATGTTCAATCCGAGTTTTGATTGCTTTGCCTCAGCAGAACAATATATTTGTCTGGTTGCAATTCTTATAGTAACCTCTCCATTTGCAGTGCAATTGATAATTGATAAGGTTTTTGCTGAAGAACTCTGTTGAAATGTACTTGTACACGGGCGATCGCTGCACACCAGAAATATCTTCTGTCTTTCAGAATGAAGACGGGGGATCTTGAAATCGTATGCAGATTCATATAGTTAAAATAGCGATATTGCCATGTACTCTTTAACACTAAGAGGCAATGTTTTAAAAAGCATTGCCTATGCTCGAAGTGCGCATGGGCGCACTTTTTTCTTTTTTTATTTTTTCAATATAGTATTTTATAATTTTATATATATATATTTGGTAGGTATTATTTTAAATATTAAATGATTTTTAGGTTGATTTAAAATATTAAAATAAGAAAACATTTTTTTATGCTTTTTTACACCTAGGTTCACTTATCCAGAATCTTGACATCCACTTCTCCTCATGCTTTACGCTTATATTTTATCACTTTTTCTACCGGTTTGTTATCAAATATTGCTTGTTGCTAACTATTTTTGTTCCAAGGTTGATCTTAGGTTCATTCGTGGTTGCCTTATGAGCTCGTGCGCTACTCGCCCCCATCTCTAAATCCTCAATCCAGCAAGCAGCCCTGAAGCTTGTGAAAAACCTAGTCAAGGTCCTGTAGTTGTTTATACCATTGCTCTATACAGGAGACTTGGATCTTGATGTAAGCAATTCCAAGCCTCCATTTCTTGTTTCCAAGCCCTGTTAGGTAGCGCTATATATATAACAGATGACCCTCCACATATATATGCGTTTGGTAGAGGGATTAAAATTTTTATTTTAAATTAAGTTAAAATCAACAATTAATTTTAATATATATTTGACAGGACTCGTAATTTTTCAATAACATATTTTATCAATTTTTATTAAAATTTACTAAAATTCTAATTTTAATTCTCACCAAACGAGAGCACAGCAAAATTTAGACATGGTTTGATTGTCATTATCTAAATTTCATTTTTTTCTAAATTCATTTTCAATCATGAACTCTCCTAATAAAATAATTTTGCAAGTAAATTTAAAAACAAAAATTACTTTTTAATCACATCCTCTAGAAAAAAAAAATAGTTTTACTCAAAAATTGGGGCTTAGAAAAATGTAGAAGGTTCTTTCAGTGCTTGCATTTAGGTCCTCCCACTTATAAGTGTTATAGCAAGTAGGTCCCCAGCCTTTCGTTAGTAGATAGGTCCTCAACTTTTAAAGTTTGTAGCCCCTTGGTTCAAGGTAGATGATTTTAATATGTTAAAAGTCACATCAAATCCAAGTGAAACACTGTTTGAAGGATAAAATAAGTAATCACGACAAAGTCGAGCTACTTGACTAGTAACGCTTGTAGAAGTGTCTAATAAATTAACTCTTGTTGTATGCATTTCAAGATTTTTGTTGATTTTTCAAGGTTTTTTTTTTTTTTTTTGGGAGGTATGATGTGAGAAAATGACAAGTCGACCCATTTGTCAAATAGAATGACTTGACAAAGTAGGTTAATAAGGTTCAACTATGCAATGCCCAAAAAAGTCGTTTGTCACGAAAAAAAAAACAGGACATTTATTTAGGAAAATCTGAAATCAAATTTACAACATGGAATGGTCGACATTAAATTAAATGTGTAGGGGCCTTCGCTATTTTTGTTATTCTTAATCATATAATTGTACTGCCTTGTTTTGGTTTTTTATATATCCAGTACAAATTCCATGTATACTCACTCGTTCAATAAATGAAATAAATTTGGTACAGTCAAAAAGGTGTTTGAAAGTTCTCAACTAGAATACATTAATAGGACAGGATATCAAAATAAGATTTTACTGCTTCTTTAATGACATTAATCTTTTAAATTCTTGTCGGAATTAATTTTTTTCAGATAATTCATCTTTTAATTTTTTTATAGGGATAATTACAATAGCGGTACCAAACATTTAATTTGTGTCACTCACAGTACCAAACATTTCATTTGTGCCACTCACGGTACCAAATCTTTTCAAAATGTCCCAACTGAAGTCTAAATGGATGGTTTATGTTAATTTGACCGTTAATTGACCAAATAATTGATTTTTACAATAATTTTGACTAATTTTAAAATATTAAAATGGTAACTTTACATTTTTTATAATGATATAACTAAAATCAGTTAATTAAATTTAAAAATCAAAAAATCAACTTCATCTTCTCCATCCACCTTTCATATACCCACCCAACCCATCCCCAAAACCATCACCCCCACTACTACAAGTTGGATCATCCATTGCTTCTCTTTCTGAAAATGGATGAACAAAGAAACCTGTCACGATAATTTACTGCGAGCATGGCAGTCAATGTTGAAAATCCATAACAAAATTTTGATTTTCAAGATCCATTTCACTACATCTGTGTGTGCCTACAAAGAAAGAGGAGCGTGTTCCATCGACAAATGCATCATTTGCTTTGTAGAAAAGAGGGTTCAAATCTTCATCTTCATAAAACAAATCTTGTTCTATTAACAGATTATGAAAATGGGGCAGATTTCCACCATTAAAGTTGATTTTTGTGGGTTTTGTTCATTACTCATAATAAAGTACAAAAAGTAGTAAAGCCAACACCAACCAAGCCAAGCCCATGGTCGCCATTTGTGCAGAAAATTACCTTTAATTTGTAAAATTGATTTCAAAAAATAGAATTCGTTCACTTGGTTGGTGGTGAGTAGATGTGTAGTTATTAATTACGATGGAGATGGTAGTGGTGGCGGTGAAGGAGATGGCAGTGATGGTTATGGTTTTGGGGTGGAGGTAGGTATGTGTGGGGTGGATGGAGAAAATGAGATTGAATTTTTGGTTTTTAATTTTAATTATTTGATTTTAGTTATCTTATTATAAAAAATATAAAGTTACAATTTTAACCTTTTAAAATTTATCAAAATTATTGTCAAAATCAATTATTTGGTCAATTAACAGTCAAACTAATAGAAACCATCTATTTGGACTTCAACTGTGACATTTTGAAAATGTTTGGTAGCATGAGTGACACAAATGAAAGGTTTTGGTACTGTGGATGGCACAAATGATGAGCAAAGTCTGCAACTAAATGAACCTTTTTAATTTGAAAGTATCTAATTATCTTAATTTATCATAACTAAAACTTGCAAATTCTCAAGTTTTGCCATCTCTTTTTCAATTAAAAAGAAATTATAATTTCAAATTATAATTTTATTTTATTTTTTGGTAAAAGTTGGAACTATGTTTTGACTGTTGTTCAATTGATATTGAATAAAAATAGGTAAAAAAAATTTGCCCAATCTTATCAAAACTTTTCTTAGGAATTTGACGAATTTTTTTATTTTCGAGTATTCGCAGAATTAATTAATCTTCTATCCGGCATTTTTTTTTTCTTGCTTCGCATCGCATTAACTAATCACATCTATTTACTTACTTTGAGGAGCATTTAAACATTCAATAAGATTACTGTAGTTGGATCTTGATATTTAAATATGCACTTTATATATATATATATATATATATATATATATATATATATTTTTTTTTTTATTATTTATTTATTTATTTATTATTATTATTATTTTTAATTAGCCACTGCCACACTATATGGTGATATTTGAGACAGACATAATCTTATCGAATGACAATCTTGTTCTTAACCTTAATCTTTTTCAATTTATTCTCCTAACCTTTTTATTTAATCATTAGGAAATAATACGGATTGTCAATGCCGTGTTTGGAATCTGACTTTATGATATTTGGAAAAAGGAAGAAATCGAAAGATTAACAATCCAAAACGACTTATTTTCACAATTGGGATGTGATAAGTACAGCACATCTAACTTATTAAATTTTTGATGGGTTAGAGTTATTTATGAATGACTAGTCATATTACATGACATTCATTTTCATTAACCATTATTTCCCGACAAGTTCGTCTTTTGTTTTCATCTCCTTCCTTTTTTAACCATTTATACTTTTAGATAAAATAGTTTCATATTGTACCATGAATTTCAAATCTTCTCATCACTAAATTATGAAACTTCAAGTGTAATGAAAAGTCAAATTAAAGATACGGTCTAAATGACTCGTTGGAATCGAATTAATCGACACTCCAATTTTTTTTCCACCGTTATGAGATTTTGCCATCTCACGACTAAGCTGAATTATCAAGCTCATTTTTGGATTTCGCAACATCAAATTCAAATATAGTTCTACGATTAAACATATGAGATTTTCTTAACAATTTACGATCATATCGTTCTCAATATATAACTATCATGATTTGATTGCTGAAGATTTGCAATAATATCATTGTTGAATAGGGCCTAGAATTTGAAAGCAATTTTAAGAATGTAGGGTAAAATAGCATTTATTGAAACCAAGCGGACGTACGATAATTGTTGCCATGACCATATGATGGCTATTGGACCGAGCCTAGTACACGTAATGGGTGCACCATGCACATATTATGGCATGGACCCAAATACCCAATTTGATGTGACTTATGCTAGGAGGCTAAATATTGGAGATTAATGCAACAGCTACCAACCTTGCAACAAATCATTGGACCCAACAATTTACCAATGGCCAAACTTGATTTTCTTGATCAAGTTATTGAGATGGGATAGCTTGGTCCATGGCGGAGTCAACTAAGGACAAAAAATATTTTTTTGTACCGAACTAACACATAGAAGACATACATTAACAATTTTACCAATACGAGTGATCCTCACGCAAAAAAAGTGTCGCGATATTTTCTTGATTTCGCATGAACAACACCGACCAAAGAGTTTCGTAATCCAAAAAGGTCCCTGGATGAAGGGAAAGCATACTTAATTTTTTGAATTCTTTTGGATACCACTACAATTGAATTATTCGCTTAAATTAATAAATAATATCACTAGTAAGTAGGGGTGAAAGCTTTGATTAAATCATTGAAAGGTTGATCCCAAGCAAATATGTTCATGGGTCAAAACCTTTGCGCTTCAATCTCTATAGTTACATTTGTCGAAATAGTAGTATGAATAATTGTAGTCCACCCATCATAAGTCAAGGCTTTAAGTTCCTTACCTTACCAAACACAAGCCTTGCTAATGGGTCGGGAGGTGGCGGGGTGGCCATTCCCATCATTATCCTGTTGGGATTTCGAGAGGCGGGAATGGTGCGAACTTAATATTATTATTATTTATTTATTAAATATATTTTAAATTGTAAAACAAACATAAATAATTCAAAAATAATACAAATTGACTTACAAATGATATGAATTTTTATATATTGTTCTCAAGGGAAATATATGTATTAATTATTTATATTTAATTACTATTTAGACTTAGAGGTGACTAGGAAATAAATATTATGATACTCAAAATTATAAATAGGGAAGGCTAGTAATATTTTTATGCTTCGGGAAGTGATTCTTATATTATCTATAAATATATTTTTATTATAGACGATGAGGGGAGAAAGGCTAATTCTACGAGATATGTCTATATTTGCATTAAGAGTTCTATACGTCAAGCTCAGCAAGCCAAAAGAGACCGTAGTGGGTAATATTTATCTACAAAAGCTTCATAGAAAGATTGGGAGGATCCGATAATAATTGATCTTTTAAAATAGAAGTTCAAAACTTAATATTTAGAAAACGGTACTAAATATAATTAGATCAATGTTACGAGATTGAACTAATTGAGGACAAGTTCGGGAGCCAATCCAGCTATAGGGTAAAAACTGAAAATTTCAAAACCTTTAATACTAAATTGGCCGATTCATCTCATAATTTTTGTTTTTATTTATTTATTCAATTTTTTAACTATCAATTAAAGCCATTCAATCCTGATCCAACGTAAAAAGATCGATATGCTCGAACGGATTTTAGTGGATTAGCTAGAAAGAATATTGGTAAGAATACGATTGGAAAAATTCATGAAAAATAACTAGAACATTTAAAAAAAAAAAACTTGGTTATTAGGACTAAGATTGCAAGTCTAGGCGATTAAGGTAACGACTTTCAATATATAAAATATGTTAACTATTTTTTCTAAAAGGAAAAACTATAGAATTAATTAATGTTCTTTAAAAATTATATCGATTACTGTAAGCACGTCCGTTCACATCACATAAGTACCAAGAGATTGTATTTATCATACTTTTTAGCATAGTAATTAATGTCTTAATAGTAAGTTAATCTTCAACCAATGAAAATAATATCGTGAAAAATCTAGTATTAAAAATGAGAAATGAGAGGAAAAGGAAATGAAGAAAGAAAACAAAACGTGCCATTAAAAAACTCGGACGGTTTCTTATAAACATTTGTAGACCATAAAGAAATAAACCATATACGCACCGAGAAATTAATACTAATTATTTTTAAAATAAAAAATTTCTTCATTGAATGACTTAAGATGAGACAACGAGAGCTAGTTGGAATAGATTTTTTTAGTGGAAATATAAGTTTTTTAAAATATGTATAGTTAAAAAGTAAATAAAAGTTACAGATATCATATTATGTGTAGTTGAAAATAATTTTAAGAAACAATAATTTCTAGAAGAATCATTCCCAAACAAGCTCCAACTTTTGTTCAATTCTCTTGAAATGTTTTATGGATTATTCTTGATGTACATAATGGTGTCACTTCCCTCACATGTGAGTCCTTCCTCATGTGAGGGAAGGGACACCTCTATGTACAAAAAATTATGTACACCAAGCATAATCCATGTTTTATTATTGATAGTCTCTCCTGATAACATTTCGGTGAGACCTAAATCTTTTATATTTTCACGATCAACAATTTTTGGTTTAGCATCTTTAAGTTCTATTAGAAAATAATATGTTGAGTGAAATAAATCATGAGTTTTTCCATATGAGAAAATTTTAGTTTCAATCGTGCTTCTGCAGTATCTGTTTGAGTGGGAAACTAGTTAACACATGGATGCTATGGGCTTAGAAATACGGCCTCCACTTCCTAGTAGTAGTGATGAGAGAGGGGACGAGTTTTATTTAATCACGTCATGTTATTAATCTTTTAGTTCTTTTTCTTTTCTTTTCTTTCTATTTTTCACAGCATCCCCACACGTGTCGCACAAATGAGAGAGACAAAATTAAATCCAAAAAGATGACAAAAGTGGGAAAACAAATTATATTTTTGGTTTCTTGTTTTCTTTTTCCTTTTGTGACAGAAAGACAAAATTTTTGGTGACTGATATGCATAAACTTATGGAGCATTATTTTTTGACTCCTAAGTTTTTTCTCCTCCATGGAAATTAAATGGTCCCATTGCTCAAATCTTCAACTTGTCCACTTTGTGTTTTTTAGTGTAATAATATGTATATATACAATCTCGAATAAAGATTTTAATAAATCTAGACGATTAGATGAACTTAAAATGAAAGATTATGGTTATTCGTCAAATTCATTGATAAAATGAACGATCACAATCAGCAAACGAAAGAAAGATGGTATACAATTAGTCCACCTAATTAAACGTACATCCAACTTTACAAAAAATGCCAACACATGAACCACTTTATTCTCACTTCTTCAAAATAAATGTCACGTGGCACCACCGACATATCGAAGTAGCATTACAATATCAAATAAATAGCAAATGTTCATATGGTAAACGTCCTCACTAACTCAAGATTAATATATGGCTCTTAGCTCATATTGAAAAACTTAAATATGTCCAACCATAATATCAAAACTTCTTAAGTAGATCATTATCATGTCAAGTAAAGTTAAATATTATAATTGTGTTGTTAGAGTTGAATCAAATTTTTAATATGTAAATCGAGTACTCCCCTCTACTGAAAGTCTAACACGTAAATAATTTTCTTTAGCAAATGAAAAAACAAAATAGGGAAGGTACACACGTCTTCATATAAGTACATGGGCGTGCGTGTAAATTTCTTTCAAGAAAGAAACACATAGTGGTGGTGAAGAGGGATAGATCTACAGTGTCAGCTTAGGTGAAACGGGAAATATCATATGGTTCGCTGGTTGCGTCGTGTTATAGAAAGGGACCCCAATTCTTCTGCAGAATGACCTATTTCTTCCAATAGGACCCCCCCCCCCCCCCCCCCACCCCCTGTGTGAGACTGTCATTGGGAAATAATAGAAATAAAAAGGGTCCTGCTTGATTAAGGGTGTATATATTCCTTCCATTTCTCTGCTAAAGTTTTCAAATTCTTCAAGAACCTATCTTCTCTCTCTCTGTATATATATTTCTGCTAGTACATTTCCTAGTAGAATCATATGCACAAAGAAATTTGCAGTAAAACACAGATAGATTACTACGATGAGTTCTGAAACTCAAAATTCAGAGCCTGAAACCAGTTCCAACTCATCCTCATTCTCCTCGTCCTCGGCATCATCTCCGGGAGCAACACAGTTTCTATCTGCTGCCAATAATTGTGCTGTGAACGCCCAGCAGAAGTCAACTGTAGAAGCTACCAATAAAATTAAGAGAATCAGGGAGTCTACCGGCGGCGGCAGCAAACACCCGGTCTACCGGGGCGTCAGGATGCGCAACTGGGGAAAATGGGTGTCTGAAATCCGTGAGCCCCGCAAGAAATCACGCATATGGCTCGGCACTTTTTCCACGCCGGAAATGGCAGCCCGAGCTCACGACGTGGCGGCGTTAAGCATTAAAGGAAGCTCCGCCATACTCAATTTCCCTGAACTCTCCGGGTCACTTCCTCGACCGGTTTCCCGTATCCCACGAGATGTCCAGGCGGCTGCAGCAAAAGCAGCAGCTATGACGAAGTTTGATTTATTCACATCCCCTTCATCTTCTTCTCCATCTTCATCAAGTACTTTATCATTTTCTTCTTCATTATCATCTCTGGTTTCTGATATGGACCTTTCAACTACATCAGAAGAATTGAGTGAGATCATTAAATTGCCTATTCTGGGATCGTGTTTCGACTCGGTAGAACTGAGGAATGATTTTGTGTACGTCGACAACTCGGTGGTGGACGGATGGCTGGACCCTCCGCCATGGTTGAGCGGTGGTGATATTGATAATGGTGTGGAAATTTCTAGCTCCAGCTTTGAATCCCTGTTGTGGAATCATTTATAGAGTTGTATTTATGCTGTTTTGTGTCTGTGTGCATTTAGGGAATTAGCCCTTTTCATTTTTCATTGAAGGGCTAAACTTTTCTTCATAACTCCCACACCCCACAATACCTCCTTGTATATTTGCTGTGAACCTCTTCAATGAATCTAAACTGTACAGAGTAATTAGACTTGAACCAAAAATCTCTCTACTTCGATGTCCATAAATCTCCCTCGGGTAAAAATCCATGATTCTGCACATTTTAGCATGTCGTCAAACTTTCGGGATCAAATTTCATCGTTTAAGGGTCCGTTTTAGCATTTTTCTATTTTTTGTTAGTTTAAAGGTTTTTTTTTTATTTTTTCATTTTAGCCGTCTTTAAGTTTTATTCAGATTTATCTACAGGAATATAATTCAACTTGGTTAGAATTTGTCTTGAATCTTTAAATATGTGTTAAGGGTACAAAAACTCTTATGTTCATTTTAACTAATAGCATTACAATTTTTCCGTTATTTAATAAATTTCAATAATTCTAATGTCCGTTTGACTACGTCACCTCTTTATGATATTATCTATCCATGTTTTTTCAATTTATATCTTTTACCTTATGAAAGTAGGTGGTTGCACTATATCATTCCAATTAAATCCAAAATCCCCGAAAGGATAGGTGGGTAGTTGGGAATTGGGGGTTTAGTGTAAATCCGTGCAACTTCCTGCATCTTCTGTATAAATCAAGTTATTTTTCGTATTTTCTTGATGATTTAACTCGTACGAACGCGAAACAAGAAGTTATGTGGTGTCACAAAAGGTCATTCATGATGGTAAGTTGGGATATAAAACCTTGTGTGGTGTCACAAAAGGCCATTTATAAAGTTGTCGAGTCGTCTTAATGCATTAACATGTCGTAAAATCTTAAATACTGCAAAGTAACAAATTTGAATACGAAAAACATGTCTAAGAAAGTGTTTGAAAGCAAAAAATGTGTTTTCTGAGTTAAAGTGCAGAAGTCACTGAGATCTCTACTTTTATATCGCGTTGACTGGTTGGTAAATGCTTTGTGGCAAGAAATGACAGGATGCGAGAGGCTATGAGAGTGAAATTTTCCTTTTAAGGGCAAACAGTATCCTTTTTGTTTTTCTCTCTAACTTTTTCGCCACGTTTAGACTGAAAAAGAGGGGTTATGCTAGAGAGACATGGCGACGTTGGCCGTCTCTCCAGGTGCAAAACCCTAAAAAGAGATGCGTAGCCCTGTACGTCACAAGGGGCCAGCTGTAACATACAGGTCCGCGTGGACATGTATGTATACCATTTTTGTAGAATAAAATATATTTAGGGTGTGTTTGATAGATATTATGGAGAAAAGAATATATTCTAAATAGATGTAATATGAAATATGTGTCATGTGATGAAAAAATATTATTTTATAAAAAATGTATGGTTAAAAATGAGTTTTGAAATAATGTATTTTGAAATAATGTGCGCCAAATAGGGGCTTAAAAACTTCACAAAAAAGGGTTTCTCATTGGGTAATTAGTACGTAACGTCCCCACCTTTTATTGTTTGATAGGGATCAAAATTTAGATTTTAATTTAAATCAATTGCGAAAATTAATTATAGCCACATTTCATGAAATTTACAGATTTTCAACTACACATTTCATCGACTTTTATCAATATCTACTTTCGATTTTAATCTCCATCAAACACGGGCTTAACTTGTTCACACTTTTTTTTACCATTTTATAAAACATGAGGTCGTATTTTTATTTTTATTTTTCCTTATCTTAGCCTTCCACTTACTGGATATATCTTCCGTTTCATTTCGAGCCAAAAATTTTTGTGAACGGCCAATAGCCGCTTACGGGTTTTTTTATATGTCACCACTGGAAGAATTCATCCAACCCGCTGGGCTGCTGCCTAATTTGATAAAGTTGGTGAGCAAATTTAAATGCTATTTTAACTATTTCTCTCTCAAATGCACAAAAAATTAATACATTATATTCTGGCGTAAAATGTTCTTATCGTTTGCTTTCATTATGCAGATCGTCTATATCATTTCAATTTTAGCATTTAGACCCTCATATTAACCTTTCTTTGCTCGAAAGGTCCTTATCGTCCATTTAATCCTTTAAAGTCTTATAAAATGATGAATTACCCTCTTGAGAAAGAAGTCAGAGTCCCATAATTTTCTAAAAATGCAAAGGAAACCATTTAAGTCCATGTTTGAGCCACGTTATAATTTTCATTCTTATTTTTCTATTCATTTTTAACCACATATCTTCAATAAAATAATATTTTTCATCACATCAATAATTTTTCCTTCTTTTTCAACCAGATATTCACCATCACATTAAAAAAAATGCATTCTTTCTATTTTAAAAAAAAAAATTGAACCCCAACCTTGAGGGTCCCCCACCGCTCCATCCCTAGATCATTGTGGGGGAGGTAAATCGTGGGATGTGCCTCAGCAGGTCAAGGTACAAGAGTCGTCATATTGGTGTCCACAGATAATCAAATTTCATACTTTGTAAGAGGCAGGATTCGAACCTTCCATTTTAATGTGCATCAAACAAGGTGTAAAACAATTTAACACATCTTCCCAACCAACCCCTTCCACCACCACCCCTTCCCCTCTCCCTTCCACGCAGCTACCGCTGCCACCGCCGCCATCTTCCAGCGACCATCAATTACCCCAGTTGTAAACTTTCTTTCTAATTCTATGTTGTTTCTTTACTTGAGTTTCCATAATAGATTATGAACTCTTATAATTCAAAATTTGGTCCCTTTGGAAACCCTTGTTGCAAATTTCACATATGAATCTGTTTGTTGCCATCAGAGACTTTGGGGACAGTTGGATCACTCGTGCATCTGGATCTATATGTAAATTAACCAAATCTTAATTACATCAACAAAACAATTTCACAAAAACGAAACAGCAAATTGTGATATAAATAACTACGCTTATTTAGGATTGGGTTTGGATTAGGATCTTGAATAAACCCTCTAGAAAAAATCAAATCAAGACAAAAGAAACTTGAACTAAATTTGAGCAAAATTCAAGAGATGATAGAGTAGGGTATATATGCATAATATATGTTTATATATGTATGTAATCGGCAATAAGAAGATCAAAAACAAGATTTTGCTGAAAATAATTAAGGGCATATTCTCTTTACCATTTTCAAGCCGTTTTCTGTTTTCGATTTTCCAAAACAGTGAAAACGCGTTCTCTTTCCCATTTTCAAAAACGTGTTTTTGAAAACAAGTTAAAAATTTATAACGAAAACCCAAAACGACAAATTTGTCGTTTTGAGTGTTTTCAATTATAATCAAGTCAAAATTTTCAAAACGTGTTTTGGGCGACAATTTTTTAAAATGTCAAAAAGAACACGTTTTCAAAAATCTCAAAATGGAAACTCAAAACACAAAATGAATTCAAAACTCAAAAGATAAAATTGAAACACAAAGAGAACAGCCCCTAAATTTCTGAAAAAAATCTCTTATAACTTCGCTGAAAACAAAATGAAATTGGCTACATCCTTGGGTGGTGCCGCCGTGGGATGTGGAGAATGGATGGTGGTTGCTGGCAGGGCAACCACCAATACTTTTTATTTTTTTATATTTTAGTTATTTTCTTGCTTTTGGTGGTCGAGGGTGGGAGTTGGAGGTGGGGTTAATTTAGAGATGATTTTTCTAATTTAAATTGTTACAAGTGGTACTCATTTGCACTTTTTAAAAATTTTGAAACTCTAATCGTAATTATTTTTATATTTTTTATGTTCTATCTTTCTTTTTTCGGTCTATATAAAGCGGATGATAGATTCAACTTTTTTTATTTAATTGAAGAATTTCTGACCAATCAAATATTGTTACGTCACGTATATATAAATCATTATACATGTATATGTAGCACAGTCGACCTATCAATACCATTAGCCTTTTTAGGTTTAAGTAACCCTACTTACTACTTTGATTCGTAAGTTAGATGGAATACAGCAAACAAATTGTTCGAGTCACATCAAGGGTGCCACTAGATTAATCATATTAACAATGGGATAAACTTTATACAACTCTCCAAAATCAGTCCAATAATACTCTATTATTTCAATTCAAACATGTTTCTAATTAAATAGACCCTACTACTACATGCTTTTTAGGTTTGTTCAATTTAAATGCTAAAAATAGAATTGTTAAACTATTTCCATTTAACTACATTGAGGGCCCAATTGTCATGTATGCATCTTTGCATTTGAGGGGCAAGTTTCATCAAGGAGAAAGGACAAACTAAGGAAGTTATTATTTTCCATAACAGTAAATATAGATATAGACATAAACGATATACATATAAATATCTTTTCAAAAAATAATAATAAAAAAATTAAAAATATCCATTTGGCTCGATGGCGAGGAAAGCCTTGCTTATGGGGTCATATTTGGCCGACTCGATTGACACGTCATGCATTAAATTTTTTAACACTTCGTTTAGTTCAGCACTATGACCTACAATTTTCTTCGTCTGAAAAGTATGTATAAACGGTTTAATTTTGAAATATATAAAAATAAGTGGCACATAAGTGATACTATTTGTGAATTCATTGAAAATGAAGTTTAACAATTTATAAATAATTTATAAATTTTGTTGAACATAGACTTAAAGCATGTTTGGAAATTGTTTATAAACAGTTTAAATTATAAATAAATAAAAATGAATAGTAAAAAAGTTGATAGTATTTATAGATATCTCAAATTGTGTAAATACCAAACGATTTGAACGTTTGTAAACATGAGGCAAACATAGGATTAATTATATCAATTATGAACACAATTTTCATTTTTGAATATAATTAAACTTCAAATTTACCCAACAATTTTGAGTCAATCAATTGGCATTTGGCAATGGCTATCACATTACCCAAGGAAAAAAGGGCATTTACATTTCAGTCCAATCAACTTTACATAATTCAAAATGTGTGCCATCAGCCTATCACTATGCATGCCAACGTTTCAATAATTTTGTGAAACACTGTAGCCAAATTTCAAAGTATCTTTTATGTCAAATATAAGCTTCCAAAATTGAAAAAAGAAAAAAAAAGTATTCTTTATGTTTTTTCTCCTCCTTAATTTTCAGTGTTCTAATAGTTCAAACTGACTTTTTCAAATTCCAAAAGTCCAACATTCACTTATTATCTACTATTAACTTTACCCATTTATAGAGACAGCCGTATGAATATGGGAACAAACTTTTTGATGCATAAAATGGACCCTCCTCCCTCAACCTTTATAAATATACAAAAGTAAAGTAATTACTTTTGCTTTTGTAATTGAAAAATAAAAATAAAAATCGAATATCTTCTTCAGTCTTACATACATCACTGTAAGAGTAGAGAATAATTCATTTGTTGACAAATTATATTGTCGTATGGGATAGCAGCTAAAAGTCATCTAAAAAATTTCATCGTCATACAACTATCCACATCAAGAACAAAGCAAGAATTATCTAAAATTGCTAATTCATACATAGCTATTGAAGTCGTCTAACAAGCAACTAAAGCTATATGCACTATAAAAACAAATCTATCGAATCATTCTATAAAAACAGTACCTTTGATTTGTGTCATATCGATATAACTATATAAAATGTGTTCCACAAGAGAACGTTGACTAAAAAGCCCGAGAATAGGTACTCCATTGCTCTCATTTCATATGTACATGATTACAATTATCTAAGTTCTCAGTGTATTTATGATCTAGCACCAAAATAATTATTAACTTCATCTTATGAGAATCCAGTATAGTGTGGATCAATCAGAATAGGTATGCAAATAAGTCTTCGACGAAGGAATTAATCGAATCCTAGAATCACATCTGTTTGTTGGAATTTGAAATGTGCAGATTTTAAATGCAAGTTAAAAATATTATATGCACGTTTGGCTTGCAATAATAAAAATGGCTAAATAATATAATAAAGAAGATTCCAATATTTTCTTTTCGTGACTTGTCAAATAACCCGCAATAGTTATATGCTATAAAATGTCGAATCTTGAAGCCCACCACTAGTTGGAGTTTTGTGCATGATAAACCTCAAATAATTGAGAAACAACTTTCAAATCAATGTAACTGTAGACACCAAAATCTCGAACCTACCAATTTTCCTCCTGTTGCGCAACGCGTATTCTAGATCTCTATTATTTACAATCATTCGGACGCCATATCACATCACTATATGGTCTCATTACTTGTAACCCTTTGGATCATCCCTTCTTTGCTTGTCTTCCATTCATGTTGCTTTCATAATCTCCACCATTCACTTTTTTTTTTTCCCTTTGGGCTTTTTGATTTTATACATTAAAAATAAACAAGGTGAAAATATTGAAAAAAAACAAATAAATTTATAAATGCAAGCTTTCATTAAATAATATATTGATTTATTCGTTAATTTTTATCTGTGGAGTTTTAAAGTATCAATTTAAACGGTCAATCTTGACATTTATATGTTCCCACAAGATAATAGTTCGTTTGAAAACTTCCATACTTTCGGATTGAGTTTTAGGAAAAAATGACTTACTCGTTTGAGCTGAATTCTGATATTATATAAACTATTGAAATTCGATCTTAGATTATCAATTTTTAGTATATGATGCAGAATAGTTAGGAGAGAAAATCATAAACAAACTAAAAAATAGAGGAAATAAGAAGGATCTATGAAGCATGCATAACTTTTAGCTCGATTGTAGAATTTGAATACAATTCAGAAGCGTGTTTCAATTCTCCATATTTTTATCGGACGGCATTGTCTAACTTCCGGGGTCAAATTCCACTATTTAGGAGTCAATTTTAACGTTTTTCTATTGTAAGTTAGTTGAAAGGTGTGTTCATATATTTTACAGTATTTTAGTTTTATTCAGATTTATTTTGCAGTTTCCTAGCTTATTCGGGTTTACCTAAAGAATTAGTTTCTAGACTTGATTATAATTTGTTTTGAGTCTTTAAATATATATTAAGAGTTTCAAAACTCTACAGACATTTTTTTATTAATAGAAATTCAGTTTTCCCATTATTTGATGGATTTTAATATTTATCAAGTTCGTTTAAATGAAATTTGACAAACACCCATTTGTGTATTACAAACAAGAACCTTTTATATTGTTGACATTACGATGGTCTTTTGGAGCGAAGTTTGATGCGATTGAGACTAAACTACAAGATATAGGCAATCAACGGAAGGACATATTGGCTATCTTAGATTTTGGAAGCGATAATCCTAGGCAACAACCATCCATCGAACCTGTTCAGTTGTTACCCTTATAAATCTGGCCCCAATTCTAACCCCATATTATTATCATGGTCGTCAAAGTGACTATGATGGTTGCAAAGTCAAAGCGGGGATTCATATTTTCCCTTGTAGTTTAGATGATGAAGATTAGGAATATGTCGAAGATGGGGAAGATGAAGATAAAGAATACATCGATGAAGTTTTTGGAGAAGAACAAGGATATTATGTGTTTATTGTCCAAAAAATTCTATGTTCACCCAAACAGAAAGAGTTGACTCATTGTGGAAGATCTTTCAGCTCCTTTGAGCTCTTTTGGCCTCGATTAATTAGATTGGTTTCTACTAATTACTAACAAGTATGTCTTATAATACTCGTTGAATTTATTAACAGTAATTGTACTAGGACTCGTCAAATTAATTCAACTAGTAAAAATGTTAGAATAATTGTTACTACTTGGTATAATATTAGAGTTCTTGTTGAGTTAAAGTCGAACTAAGTTTGATTATTGCAAACGACCTTAATTAATAGATTTCGCATTTCAAACCATGTGTAAAATTAGTAAATAGAAAATATATTGCATGCCTTTCTTTTAAAACGAGCTGCGAACTCTCTTTTTTGGGTTAGCACATGATCTAAAGAAGTCGTACATACATCCTAGTATCACGAGTAAATGACACTATTTATAGTCTATGATTAGAGAATTGCAGTTGTAAGAATCTAATTGCCAAGAAGCATGTGGAACATCTGAAGCTGTCAATCTAACTACATCCAGAGTTATTTGAGACATTGTTGAAATAGATGCATGTCATATTCTATTAGGCATACCATGATAGTTTGATGTGGATGACGTACATAAGGGTATTTAGTGGAAGGATAAAAATATTACGGGAGGGCACATAAAGCTTCTAAAAGTGGATAGGAAAGCTTAAAGTCGAGTTGTTCTGAAGTAAAAGGGAATTATGCAAAATAGTTAGAAGAGAAAAACAAAAGCCAACTAGAAAATAGAATAAATAAGGAGTTTCTACAAAAAACGCGTATAATTTTCAACTCGATTAACGAATTTTCATCCGTGAATACAATTTGTAAGCTTTTTTCGATTTTGCACATTTTTGTCCGAACACTTTGTCAAACTTTCGGGGTAAAATTCCATCATTTAGGGCTCTTTTAGCATTTTTCTATTTTGAGTTGGTTTAAGAGTATTATCATCTTTTTCACGGTATTTTAGTTTTATTCATATTTATGTTGTAGTTTCCCAACTTATTCGGGTTTATCCATAGAATTAGGATTTCAATTTGATTAGAATTTATTTTGAGTCTAAATATATGTTAAGATTTTCAAAACTCCACGGACGTTTTTGATTAATAACAATTCAAGTTTTCCCATTACTTAGTGGATTCCATATTTCTCACGGGTTGTTCGAGCGAAACTTGAATAAGCACCCTTCGTATGTTACGAATAAGAACATTTTATTATTGTTCACGTTTTCATCCTGCATCAGTGTAGGTTAATTATTCGTTTTGTATTTGAATGAGATTTTACCATTTATTTAACCGACTTCAAGAATAGATAGATATTTTCAAAAAAGAACGAGTAATTGGAGAATATGCCCAAAACAAATAGTATTATTTTCTCTTTTTCATAATTATCTATAATTGATATTTATCAATCTTTAGTTATTGTTTTATAATTTTGATTATGAATTTATTGTAAATTCCTCCATACTAATCTGTTAATTGTTATCTCTTTAATTTTTTTTCTTATCTAATAACGTCTACGATTATATTCGTAATCACATGTTTCTATGACTAATCTCTTTTAATTAACTTTTAAGTGACTTTTTTAGGTGAAAGCTATTACCAACTCCAAATTATACAATATGGCCCTAATTTATTGTTAACTTTCAATTATTTTATTCAAATCAACCAACTAATCATTCCCCCGACAATCTTGTTTAGGAAAGTGATTAAATCACTTGTCATAATGACTTATATTAATCGGATAACTAGGATCTTGGTGAATATATATATGTAATTATTTTAAAAATAATTATAATTAATTAGGGGGAGTAGGGAGACAAGAAATAATTAAAATATGTGTGCCTTAATCACATGCTTTATTTGATACGAAATGCTTTCTGAATGGGAATAATGCTACTCAATCAGGGTTGACAGGGACTTTGACAGGTGCTTCTAATTCAACACTTGTATAGGTAATTTTTTTTTTAATTGTCCAATGGTATGATGACACGTGTGCTACTATTTTTAAATCCTGTCATTTGTGTAGCAGAAATCTTCTGAATGGGGTTAATGGTGATGTCATGCAGGACAACTTGACATAATAAATAATTGTAGAAGAAAAAAAATTGTAATTTAAAAACAATTGGAAAAATTATTAATTACATACAAATAAATATCGATAGTGATAAAATAATAAATATATTTTTCCCTGAATGAATTCTAATTTAAGAAATCTATGGATGCATATTTTTAATTACGGAGTAAATTTCATCTATGGTTGTAAGTTATCACATAGCGATTACATGAAAAATCAGTATGATATTGTTGTCTACTAAGCAATTTATATTAGTTTGGGGATGGTAGGTGAAGGGATGTGACAAAGAAGTGAAACTTGAATCTAATTAGAGTTGAATGACATCATTGAACCGATTAAACCATATTATATTTTTCACATGGACAAATTAATTATCTCGTGTTCGGGAAAACAATAATTTGTTCTCTACATGTGACACATTTAGTTGGCATCATATTCACTTGTCGTGCATTCTCATTTTTCATGTTATTCAATCTAATATGGTCGCACTTTCATCTTAACGTCTTCACCACTATTACATTCATCTTATTGGCATTTTAAAACATGATATGTTTAATAATAGTCAACAATGCTTTATGTAATGGAGGATGTTGGGTGTGAGAATGGCTTTCATGGCAAAAGGACGAGAATTACTCTTTCGAGTCTAATTGGGTTCAATTACTCTACATAATCAACACTTTATGGAGACAAGCCATCCGTTATACCTAGAAATATATGTTTATCTATAGAGACGACATTGAGATGAAATTTTCGACCACATTTTACTCCATGATTTCTTATAATATTTTACATGTTATTAAAATTATAAATAAATCCAGAACATGCTTTGATTTTGTGGTTGGTCGATATGATGGTACATTATAAACCCTAGGTTGATAAATACATACACAAGGAATTAAATTGTGAGTGATACAATTCTCGCATATAGGATAAGATTCATAAATGCAAAATTGTTGTGTGAGTGGTAAGGACCTAAGCTTTGGTACAACAAACAATAAAAAGGAAAGGGATGGCTCAAAGCATTGATACTAATGAGTTGGTGATGGTGGCAAGTTGTTGCCTCTATTGTCAAACATGCACCTTTGTGAAAAATAATTGGATTTATACATATCATATCTTAAGAAAATAAAGTATTGTATCGTTTAGCCGTCATTGTTAAGTTGATTATGTAATTCGTATCGATAACATTATGGTATATTCTCCTAACTTATTATTGTATGTCTTTGAGCATTTTTGGTAAATTTGACTTACCTTTATGTTCTTTAGGCTATATATGATCTCCGTGTAGATATTGTTAAGGAAATCCGATTATTTTATCCGTTCTGAAGTATACTTTACTTATCTGCATTAATAAAACTTATAATGTCGTGATGGTTTTATTGCATCATATTAAGCTTACTTTAGATCTTATCAATTACACATTCTCCAATAAAATAATATTACAAGTAAACCCAAAATAATTTTTTCTTTTTTAATCATATATTCTTTAAAAAAAATATATTATTTCAAAAATTATGATCTCAAATAATGGGGGTCAAAACGGGGTCTATACAAAAATGAGTAGTATGAATTAAATTTTAATTTTTTTTCTTTCGTCCTCCATATTATCTACAGGCTTTCAGTCAACTTATCTGACAAATCATCCGAGTTTACATTTGAAAAACGAGCTACTTAGGATGCACAACTGAACTGTCACTTACGTCCCCTACCCGCGACTTATAGTTGCCATAAAAATGTACCTAAGGAGAATAAATGGAAAGAAATTTAGTCAAAAAACTGTAAATAGCCGACCCCACCATATATGATTAGAAATTAAGAAGTGAAGTCGGCAAGGTTGCAAGTAGACAAAATTTTTTCCCTAAATTATTTATTTGCAAAAATAAAAAATCAATGTTTTATTTTTATTTTTTTTATTACACTTCACTATTATCAAGATTCTTCAGCTAAAATAATATTGGATAAGGACTTGTTATAGAAATTAATCATTTGTGTATTCTTCAATATTTTGAAAATGTGACGTATAACCCAATGATTTTGTATGTAGCATGCCACAAAAATACCATTTGCTATAAGAGTGACGACCAATATACGTAGTGCTCCTGGAATGCCAAGTGAATGATTGCGGGTTTCTTAAATATTTCTCGCATGGTCACGTAAACGCGAACTCCATTTCTTCCTTTGAACTTGTTCTATAATAACTCGAGCCTCGTGCTCAAATTATTCTCTTACGTACTATTCTCTTCGAAAGAGTATCTCCATATTATCCTTAAGACATCTATTTAATGAGAGAATTAAATTGCAATATGATACAAATTGGACAAGACGCGACAAAAAGTCGAGAAGAGTAAAATGGACACCGACTTTCTCAAAACGAACAGTATATATAATATAACGATTTGAACACAAAAACTCGGACCGTTTCATGTTCGATTCACAGAAACTCGAATTGTTACATGTTCAATACCGGTGAATCGATCTAAGATACATTAGTCGCTATTTCCTAATAGTTAACAAAAGTCTAATTATGTAGAAACAAAATGCAAGTTGTCATATTATTGGAGGTGAGAATCAATGGTTCAATTACGAGAAGTAGGTTTAATTTGAATAATACTTTTCTTTTGGGGCCACTTTGATTTTTCGATGTGAGACAAATGAATAATAAAATAGAATTGAGCTAAACGTACAACGCCACATTGGGGAACATATGTCTTCTTTTAATGTACAGGCCGATGTGACCCCCTGTACATGAAACACGATTGATTAAAATAAGATATCAACTTTTATTTATGGAATAAGTAAAAAAAAAAGTTGTACTAATATTCCGAATTGTAATTATTTAATGGTGTCACTTTTTCCTAATTGGACCAGCTTGCCCAAAAAAAAAATCTTAATGGGCAAACAAATGAGAACAAAAATCTACGTGTACAACGTAATAAACAAAAATTGGTGTGCCCCTTTGCGATTCAGTTTAGATTCGCTTTATTGTCACCACTAATTGTGGCAATGCTTGTTGGTCTTTTTTCATCCATATCTTAGAATGGTAAGTGATAATTTGATCACATCTTCCTTTATTAATTTTGGGCAAGTGACGTGTCTCTAAGATATATATATTGATATAAGATGGTATTATTAATTTGCTATGATGTTCCTT
>CAIGRP010018344.1:0-17395 GCA_903798385.1 Fraxinus cuspidata
TAAAATAAAAAATATTAATTCTCAATTAGAAATTATGAATGAATTTTTTGAAGAATATTATAGGATAGAAGAAGAATTTAAAAGATATGTTAATAATTACAATAATTTACTAAGGCATAGATGAAATCTATATAGCAAGATTCAAGAAAAGTATTAGGATATTATTGCAAATATATAAAACAAGGGCAAAATAGTATTTTTAACGAAGAATATTTTAATATTATTTAACTCATTGTAAGTGTTTGTCAACCTGTATGTTAACCTGTATGTACAAATAGCATGATCCTAAAAAATTATATATATATATGAACAAATGCTTTAATCATAAAATTTGGAAATAAGAATTAAAATTGTCTAGAAAAATAAAGAACGAAAAAATGTTTAATTAAATAGAAAAATATATTTAAAATTATGAATTCGTCCAACTTCAACTGAAAAATTTGTAACGGTTATGGATTCTCTCTCTCTCTGTAATTGGAAGAAAAAGAATAGCAATACTGTTATGGGCAAGGGCAACAAAGAGCGAGCAAAGGAGCGAAGAGAGAAGAGGCGCCGCGAAATTTCTCTCCTCCGCACAATCCCGTATTCCGACCACCAAAGGTAAAATAATAAATAAAATTGAAGAAAAGTAACCTAAAACGGTGCTTTTTGTTGGGATTTTGACTTTCTTTGGGCAAATCCATTTCATCGCATTTCTGGGATGAATAAAGTTTTTGTTAATTGGTTTTAATTTCCGGTATGATATTTCTTGACATTCTGCTCGATTATGTTTTTATTTAAGAGGGATATGTGATATGAGAGTAAAAATAAGGGAAGAAGATACCAGTTTGATTGCAATAGGGTTCAACTTTGATTCACTTGTAATATGTCATGGTTCCCGGGTGTATGGGCACCTAAATCCAGATCGGAAGTTTAAGCTTGCTTCGTTCGGTTTATATTGACTTGGGCTCTCCAATCTTAATAGCTAGCTTTTGTGGTCTAATTTTCCCAATTGAGATACGTGACAAAGTAGGCATCATGTCTTCTGGTCCCAATTGAGATACATGACATTGGTATCAGAGTAGGCATCATCATGTCTTCTCGTCTCAGTCACCACTTAGGGTATGTGGGCACTTGCTCAACATGGACGTCGAGTCGGAAGCATGGTGGTTTGTCATGGTTCCCACTTCCCATTGAGATGTATAGGCACCTAAATCCCACATCAGAAGTTTAATCTTCCTTTGTGTGATTTATATTGGCTTGGGCTCTCCAACCTTAATAGCTAGCTTTTGGGGTCTGGTTCTCCCAATTGAGATACGTGACACAATACTAATTTTGGCATTCCGGATTTATGTGATGTAGCATTTTGGGCATCTTTAGTTACTTTCTAAGTGTTTATGGTTTCGATCATTGGCAATTCGCGTTGATATTGGAATTATGTTAAGTGTTCATTCGATCTGTGGTAATTTGTTATATGCTTCACAAAATTTTCATTTTCTTAATGGGAATTAATTGTTTGAGTCTTCACATGTTCAAAATTGGTTCCTTTCAAATCTTCTCTAGGTCAAAAATATACCGCTTCATGTAATTTGATAGTGCTACTAAAACTACAAACTTCAGTAAAAGATTACATTTTCCTGCAAATCTCGGTTAGTTGGTGAAGGTTGACTCTGAAGAATTTAACTTTGAGCTAAATTGTTGTCAATTGTGGATTGTTTTTCAGATGGTGGTCTTCCAATACCATAGCCGTGGTGACTGGGGCAAACAGAGGAATTGGATTTGAGATTGCACGCCAAATCGCATCGCATGGGTTGACAGTTATTCTCACATCAAGGGAGACAAAAGTTGGTGAAGAAGCTGCAAAAGTCTTGCAAGAAGGAGGTCTTAATGTGGTGTTCCATCAGTTAGATGTGGTGGATTCTTCCTCAATCGAATTATTTGCTGATTGGGTAAAACAAACTTTTGGCGGAATAGATATACTGGTATAGTAACCTCTAACCACTCAGCTTTGCTATTGCAAATACTCTATTTGGTTGCTAATCAATCTAATTCCAAATTAAAAGTGAATTTAAACCTTTGAATTGCTTCTGAAAAATGAGAGAGAAGAAAAAGTTTCCCTTTTGTTTTGTGATGAAATGTCCCTTTTTTGGGTTTGGTTTTTGGAAAGTAAAGTTTCTACAAGTGGATATTTTGATCAACTTTTAGTTGAGGTTTGATAGGACTGGAGTCATTTCTTTGTTCTTAGAGATTTTCTGGTGGAAGTTTCAAGTTTTAAATGTTCATCTTACTTTTAATCAGCTTCAAGAAAGATGTGATACCATCCATGCTTAAGCTAATATAGCTGCAAGAGTTGTCATATATTTTGTTTAATCATTTGGGTTGATGCTTGGCAATTCTCACTGATTATTTGCCTACTTCTAGGTAAACAATGCAGGAGTTAACTTCAATGCTGACTCGGCTAATTCTGTAGAATTTGCTGAAAAGGTTATTGATACCAACTACTTCGGCACCAAAAATATGATCAAAGCTCTGATTCCTTTGATGAGACCTTCTGCTTCTGGTGCTCGTATTGTTAATGTGAGCTCGCGACTGGGAAGGCTAAATGGCAGGCGGAACGTAAGACGTTATATTTCTTCTATAATAATCATTGCTGTTATATTTCTTAAATTGGACAGACCATCTCCGTTCTTGCATAATTTTCATATTTTCTGGGATTCGATTCTTTAGAAGTCTAATATTTTTTGAAATTTCTTTATACACAAACTTAAGAATGACCAACGTTTGTTTGATTTTGCAGAGAATTGGGAATCTTTCTTTGAGACAACTCCTCGAAGATGACGGCTCCTTATCGGAAGAATTGATCGATCATACCGTTGCTTCATTTTTAGAACAAGTGAAAGATGGAAGTTGGACATCTGGTGGTTGGCCTCAAGTGTTCACCGACTATTCATTGTCAAAACTTGCAGTCAACAGTTACACCAGGCTGATGAGCCGGGTACTTTCAGATCGACCAGAGGGTCAGAAGGTTTATATCAACTGCTACTGTCCGGGCTGGGTGAAGACAGCCATGACAGGTTGGGCTGGGCATACTAGCCCTCAAGAAGGAGCTGATACTGCAGTCTGGCTTGCTTTGCTTCCTGATCAATTCGTAAGTGGCAAATTCTTCGCTGAGAGGCGTGAAATAAATTACTAAAATCGGGTTGCATTTTTCCTTTACAAGAATGTACGAGATGAGCATTTTTCAGAAGGAATATGAATTATCTTTGATGCCATTTTTGGCGAGGTGGACTTTGCAGTATAGAACAATATTAAGAAAACATCGTCTATTGCGCTGTCTAGTCCTGTAGACGAGCTACTTAACCTAATGTAATGGCGGTTTTGGAGCTATGCTTGGTTTGACATCTTCGTAATAATGTAATGGACTTCATTTCGACGTCTTCAAGTGCTCGACTGAATAGGTTTATATAGAGTAAGATAAGAACCATGTTCCGTCTTATTCAATTCGACATAATAAATATACTCTACCTCAAATATTTTTAAGAACAAATTGGAAATTAATTGAAATACAAAAGTACCATCTCACAAAATGTAGACTGATATTTTGTCATCATTCCATTTCATCTAGAAAGAGCTGTTGAGGTAGAAGTATAAACCAGCCAGTGCTGCAACTCCCACCACAATTGCAATGGGCAATGCCCGCCTGCAAAATCGAAAATTAAACAGTGAAAAAAAACTCCTCTTTTGTGTGTCGTCGAGTTGAGTGCTAAAGCTAAAAAAGTTGAGAAGAATTTAAATCAAACAATTAATTTTAACCACAAATTTCATATGATAAACGGGGAAAACAGACTAAGAAAATGAAGGGGGAAATTAGAATGCTTACCCAATGGCTTCGTCTCTCTTCAACTGAGCTTTTCTGGCTTTTCGAACATCCATGTCATTATCATTTTTTGTCACTGCAGGCTCATATGGCCTAAATCTTCTCTTTGGGGCACCACAAACTGGAACAAATAAATAATAAAAAAGTTCAACCTAAATAAATAATATCAGTAATGTCAAAAGTAACTTGAGATACTTGGACTGAATCATCTTTTGAATCAGTACAATTTATTTAGCGGTGTTAAATCGAGTTGATTTGGTCCGATCAGAGCCCATCTGTCCATCTCAACCTAACTCGCCTTACACGAGTATATTGATCGGCATTTGGCTTGACACTATTAAATACTTATCTTAAAAGTTGACGGATGTTTATCAAATTCAAAGTCGATGTGATTTATAATTTACCGGGACAGAAGTACTTATCAGGCAACTTCTCAAAAGGAGTCCTGTCATTGTAAATATACCTGTAATTTTCCAAACAGTTAAAAACTCATAAATAATCCCAAACGAATTCGCATTCGAAAATCTCGACAACAAATATAAACAAAAATTGAAATTAAAATTACCCGCAATCACGACAAATATAGGCTTGTTTGGACGCAACACGCATAGAGAACTTCGGCGCAGTTGCTGTAGTACGAGCATAAGAAGAAGATGGCAAAAAGAGGTGAACAGAAGAAGAAAAAAACGAAGATTTGAATGAAAATCTGTCGGAATTTAGCCTAAGGCCTGCAATTCCGGTAGGAGCTAAAGGCGAATTAGGTGATGCGTTAATCGGAGCCTGCAATTGCAAGGCCATTTTGTATTGCCCTTCTTGTGCTGGGGAGAGGAGATGATGGGATAAGAGGTGTGAAATTTGTAGGTAAATGGATTGGAATGGACGTGTGGAAGCGTGGCAGCCATGCGTCCCACAGAAATTTCCTCACTTTTTTGAGGCCTTTTCTAATCTTCTCTAACGTTCTTCAAACATAAGGTGTTCTATTTTTCCCAGCCTGCGGTTTGAGCTCGGCTCAGCAAGCTTCATTTATTTAAAAAGCTCGGCTCGATCCTTAAACATCCAAGCTTGACTCGTATTCAAAATAGGGGCTCGATTCGGTTCATAGGTTGGTGACCTCATGAGCCAAGTCGAACCGTCCACGAGAACACTGCTCGTGTCCAAAATAGTATCTCGATTCAGCCCATAAGCACATGAACTGCATGATTTGGCGCTTTTTTTTATTTTCTTAAAAAGACTTAACAAAATAATTTAAAAGAAATTAATAAAGTGAGCAATAAAAACAAGCAAAAAATGACCTTGTCCATGAACCTAAACAAACTAGCTTGTGGAAAAAAGTGAGTTTGGTTCGATATATCACTCGTCTTAAAACAAGTTCGAATCATCTATGGACCTAATTGAAAAGAGTTGAACCCAAAAAAGAACTTTAATTATTTCAATAATCACCCAACTTATACTATGATAATTGTTTATTCACTAAACTTCAAAGTGTTTCACAGTACTCATTGAACTTTGCTCGTTTGTACTCCATATATCACACTCAAAAAGCCGTTACTTTATTCTCTGACGTGGCTAACACAAATCTTACGTGTTTTGGTTGTTAAAAAAATTATAACTCAACCAAACCAATGTTTCATTTATCATCCTACTTACACTTGGTTATAGCTTACTCATCAAATTTAAATGCTTCCCAATGATCACTCATCTTTGAGATGTTGCACTCCATCATTCGCATATTTTGTTCCATTCATTGCTAATGTATCACGTTGCAAGTTATAATCGTTAAAAATTACAACTTAGTCAAACTATCAATTCATCAAAATCACCATATGTGAAACATGACTCTCAGTCTCATAAACTTCTATTAAACTCAATAAAGCATCCCCAATTTTAGCCCTAGAAAATCCTAGCCCCCATTCACTCATCTCACCACATACAACTAAATTGTGTAATAAGAATGAGTCAATTGTTGAGAAGGATGTGAGAAGGAAATGTCATCGAACTCCAACGGTTGGTGTACGACTAGAATACCTTTTGGGTTGTTTTCGTGTTAGTTGTTCTTTGTTCATCAATTTGGCAGGAGTTTAATAACATTTTCTTTCACAAATAGTTGGATACACACCTGCAAAAATGGAAGATTAAGATTAGAGAAATGTAGAGCAGATGGTACAATTAGGAAATATGTCATTATAAGTAGTAGCTTCTCACATCTTTCTCAATAATCGGTTGTCTTATTATACAATTTAGTTGTATGTGGGTGAGATGAGTGAATTGGTGGTTAGGATTTTTTAGGGTTGAAATTTGGAACGCTTTATTGGATTTTAAATAAGTTTATAGGGAAGTGGAAGTTGCGTTTCACATTTGGTGAGTTAATGGTTTGGATGAGTTGTAATTTTTTTAATGATTGTAACTTGTCATGTGAAATCTTCATACGATACATTAACAACGAAGGGAACGAAATATGACGAATGATGGATAGAGGGCAACATCTCAAAGATGAGTAATCATTGAGAAGCATTTTGAAATTTCATGAGTAAACTGTGACCAATTGTAAGTTGGATGAGTAATGAAATAATTGTTTGATTGAGTTGTAATTTTTTGAACTATCATAATTTGTCACGTGAAATTTTCGTTAGCCACCTTAGCGAATAAGGTAACGGGTGATGGATGAAGTGCAAACGGTTGAAGTTTGGTGAACATTGTGAAGCATTTTGAAATTTGGTGAGGCCATGATATAATTGGTGTGATTTATTGTAACAGTCAACTCCCAAAATGCTGCACTGGACTTGATATTAATGGAGCGTCAAAGATTTCATGGGGTAAAAAAACTCAATTGGTCACTGAACTTATAGTTTGGTTGTTAATTTGGTCACTGAACTTTAATTTGTTTCATTTTAATTATTGAACTTTTTAAGTTTCTTTCACGCTGATCATTACATCAGTCTCCATTTTCAAAAATTAATGTTCAATTTGATGTGTTCAAGGACTATATATTTTGCCACATTGGAGAGAAGACTCGTTCCAAAATTTCTTGGATTGATGCTAATCTTGGTAGATGATTTCTGAGTTACTGAAGACTAACATAGTGACAAACGTGAAAAAAAATATTCTACAAATTATGTAGAACAAATTAAAATTCAATGACCAGATTATTCTTAAAAATTTTTAAAAATAGAGCGGGATAGTTACCCAGAAGCTTGGTTGCGTTAGCTCGGCACGACTCCCTTTACACCCTTTGATATAATCCTTCGTTAATGTCAATATCACACCTTTTTTTTTTTTTTCCTTTTATGTGCATTCTATACATTATTACCTTTACATGTTGATCATAATCTTGATTAGGGAAAAGTGATTAGAGACCCTTTCTTTAGAGAAATGTCACTTTTACACTCTTGCTTGACATGATTGTTGATGTTGGTAAGTGTTGATTCTGTGAAAATACTGTAAAATATTTAAATTGTTCAATGGTGTGTTGACATGTGGCACAATGTAAAAAATGATATAGAAAATAATATAAATATAGCTCGATTGCTTTCTTTAACCATAGAACACATCAACTTGTTTGATGGAGTCTTGTCACCTATCATCAATGAAAATTATTATTCAATAAAAATAAAATTCATAGTCAAAATTTAGAAAATTCCCACCACCAAGAACAGCGCCATTAAGCCCCTATTCGATGGCCATTATTTAGGAAAAACAATACTTTAAATAGTGATCTTTAGGAGAATGTGCAGTTAAAACGTAAGAAAAATCTTTGAGTTTACGTGCAAAATATTTTATTATGTGAATGTGTGGTTGAAAATGAGTACGTGAAAAAAATAGTTTTCATCGTCAAACAAGGGCTAAATGTTGCACCTAACTTGCAGTCTTTTTTCAGTACTCTACTTTGCTCCATGTTCATCAAATTCTTCTATAGACTTCTCTGGGCAATTGAAGTTCTGTGGGCAAAAGGGCTGCCATTTTAGTTTGTGCATATATAACTATTTCTTGCGCGTAAATACAGCACTCAGCTACGCAAGAAAGTCCAGAGCAAACTACATTAGGCTATGCATTGCATTGCCTTGATGAGGAGGTGTCCAATGCATTGCTAAGAAGTTTCAAGGAGAGAGATGAAAAGGTTGGTGCGTGGAGGCAAGCCTATTACCATCCTCTTATGGTTATGGCAGCACGATAGGAGTTGGATATTGACGCTATATTTAACGCAGATTCCTGCCTTTCTATTTGGTACGTTCCAACCAAGCTACGTCAGCTTTGCCACGCTGAATGCATCTATGCCACCGCGTCCAGCTCCATAACTGGTGGAGCTACTTATCACTTGCTATTCTAGTATTTGCAAAGGTTATAGTACTTTTGGCTTATGGTGAAATTGAGGTGAATGAACTTCATTAAGAGAAAAAAGAAATAAACTTTTTCTTAAGAGAAAAACATACATTTGCAGAAAAATATCATTAACCGGCACTCATTTGCCAGCTAACATCAATAAAGGATAATGACTCATGTAACATTTAGTACTTCCATGTCAATCTAAAACCATGATGCAGTAAATTTTACTTTGTAACAACCTCAGGTTGAAGTTTCATATAATTTTCACCTCACCGTGTAGATTTTAACCAGCTCTATCTCATCAGGATGCAGGAGACGGGCACATGCATGCACTGCAACGACGTAAAACAAATGCCTCCCCAGCCCGTGCTTGAGGAGTAGGGTAGCCCAGGCCACATTTTGAATTGGTCTTTCCCCAAATAGTGTTCATTATCAACCATATGCAACTTCCCAGATATCAGGACGGCTGATTGGAAGAATAAGGAAACAGCAATTTAGGAAATCATAAGATTCTGTGCAATCCAACCTGCAAATCAGAAGAAATGGAGATCAAAAGTGGGAGAGCATGGTGCCATACGGCTTTGAAGACACGTTTCTGATGTGCTCTTATAGACTGAGAAGGTTTTTGAGCGTTGTATCTGATATCAAAGACATGGATGGCAGGATCCGCTGAACCAGAAGTAATGTATAGACCATCCGGTGACCAAGCCTGATTAATAAGGGCTGATTGTGATTCACTACTTTCTTGCTTCCACCCGTATGAGTGGAGCTCCATCTGCCTCACTCTAATATCAAACAATCGAAGCTGGCGCTCTGGAGTCCTGCAAAAGAAGTAGATTTTTATTTAAGATAATCCTCCGACAATTCGTGACAAGATACAAAATCATATGGATATGAAAAAACATTTAATAGTCAATGGAGCGTTCCAAAAGTATTATGGATCAAGTCATAATCCCCGTTTCTGAAAGCAATGAAGGAAATGAAAACAAGCAAAGCACAAAAATTGTTGTAATTCACCCTCAATGTGAGAGCTATGTTCATTAGCTGCTGCAGGTTTTCACCATGAAGAAGAGGATTATAATGGTGATCTTATGCCTCTCAATGTGTCTCTACAAAATGGCCCCCTAATACGTATACATTTCAATGAATATTAGGCCAAATTCCCAACACACCCAATATTAGATTGAGTTGTGCCGCTACAAGTATGTTTAGGCTCCAAACCAGCTACAAAAATGGGGCCAAGAATATATCTAAGTTAGGAAGCACTGACACCGTCACGCCAACATGCAAATTTTCAAAAAAAAAAAAAAAAATCGACACGACATGTTCCGACATGCTGATTAAAATAATATTATTATTTTAAAAAATTATATCGTAAAGTCTTGTAAATTCTGGCGTATCGACAATATATCTCAAAGCATGTTAGCAATGTATTTCCCAACATGTCGACAATTTGTAGATGAACTATATAAATTGAAAATAATGTGGACATGCCGTCTCCAACACAATCTATCTTCCGGCATGTCAACGACATGTCCAACCAACTATAAAAAATTAAAAAATAATTTGGACATGCCGTCTAGTTTTCCGACATGACTCCCAAGAGTGTATCGGTGTATCCTAGTATCTTAGAAACATTACATAATGTAAAAAAACTTGGAACACATTATTTTAACATTTAGGGATTGGGAGGGCAGGGGAAAGAGAGGGGTAAAAAGGATGCGGGAGAAGAACAAAATATGAAAAATGTAAAACAATTAAACAAAGAAGTAATAATAAGTAAACTTACCCTGTCTGAACCATAAAGAGATTGAAGTCACATGGATTAGGTAGAACATTCATGCATTTACTTTCTATTTGATGCTTGTAATCTGCTCTTCCACAAGCTAAATCATACCCAATGATACGCTTGTCGGCACCAACAGAAATAACAATTTTCTTATGCTGCATCCCGGCAACCCCCATTACAGCAGAAGAATGCATACTTCTGTGCAAAGCTTTAGGTTTCCATGAATCCTCTGCATCTTGCTCATTCCACAGAACTACAGCATGATCACTGCCTCCAGTGACAAAACATGATTCGTCCCATGGCGTAAATATTATGCTGTTAATAATGCCTTTCACATGAGGCTTGCCTTCCAGAAAAGTTACACGTGCTTTCTGTGGATGCCATTACCAAAATATGAGATCCGACTAATTATTGCCAAGAGTCAACTTTGTATAGCTACGCATTGAAAATGAGTGTGCATGGACCATGTATATAATCATCTATATCGAAAGGTTTAGCCTCTGTTTGGCAAAATTTATAAATTATTTATAAATTGTCAAACTTAATTTTCAACCACACCTTCCAATGGATCCACGAGTTATATCAACTTATCCACCACATTCTATCTATTTATAAATTCTTTCCAGACGGAGGCTTAATTACATGATGTTATTTAGGGCCTGTTTGGCATGGCTTTTAAACTCATTTGACTAATTTTATGAAAGTATTTTTGCCAGTTAGATGACTTCCTCTAAAAGCACTTCTGAAAGTGTTTTTAAAAATTACTTTTCAAACAAAAATTAAGATAGCTTTCTCCAAAAACTCTTTTACATGAAGCAAAATCACGCTAAACGGCCCTTAATATTTATGCCTTTCTACTTTTCTGATAATACAAGTTAAAGCATTATTCACAGCATAAAAGAAATCCAACATGTACATGGAATCAAATATCAGTTCATTGGAGAAACCTAAATATTGATAACTAGCAGTAGATTAAATTTCTCGAAACAAAAAACAGATTTAAAAGGAATGTACAACATAACCAAAACAAATTTGCGGATCGAACTGCAAATTTTCTTTTCTAGCTTGCCACTAGTATGAATATTATTTTGGAGATATATAACTACATACTTTCATCTCAAAAAGGTAGGTAACATCTTAGCTTTTTATACTTGCATTGTCATTGGACAGATCATGTGAAGTTAATTAGGTTTTATTTTCATTTAGAAGCTCTTTCAACTTCCGCCTAATCCTACAACATGCTCAAGAACCAAGAGCCATCAAGGGACTAGACGGTAGAAACTAGAGGCAAGCTTTTGATTATAGGAGCGGATTCTGTCTATTCTTCCTAGACCGACCAAGAGAAGAGTTCCTTGAAAGTACAAGACAATTAAGTACAAACATCTGAGCGAAGTATGATCAAAGTATGCAATCTAGCCTATATAGTTAATAGACAAGTATAGAGATAGAAGCCTCAGCGAGCTTAAAGGCATACGCCTCAACATAAACCAATAATATAATTTAAAAACTAGCAAAATATAAAATTATATTCATAAGAAGCCGTTAACTATCTAAAATTATAATAACAAAACATTTCAAAGATATTATAAGTCTAAATTACTACTCTAAACTTAAATAAATAAAGTAGCAAAAATACATTAACTAGTAGTCATCACATAATAAGACCATTAAACCACAACTAGAACTAAAAATATAAAACAAATGAAGCAACTGACCAGCCATTTAGGAACTTATTTTTTCGCTTTAACTTTAAAAGAATAGAAATATAGAGAAAAGAAATCAAAAAATACAAAGACAACAAGAAGAAAAATATTGAAGAAAGAAAAAAGAGTGAAGTTATGTGTCGCGGGCTCCTGTTATCAACCTTTTTAATGCCGAAAACCTGGAACTTCACTTAGGAGATGGCTTTATCATGCTTCACTCATAGGAGGCTAGGTTACGCTTTCTTTATTTGTCCTCTTCTTTATTCTCGAATGCTTCTTTTTCAAGTTTTTAGAGTTGAATTGTGTATAAATTAGTCTTAAAATCCCTTCAAACAATCTAGGTTATAATAAAACAACCCAAAAGTTTTAAGGCAATAAACAAAAGTCAGAAAGAACAAGACAATGGGGTGCAAACCCCAGTCGCCCCAAGGCTTATGCCTTGGGGTGCATCTCAGTATGACAAGGTGTAATTTCGCAAATATAGCACATAAAAGTGTAAGCTCAAGGTGCTTAATAAAAACCTCATGGTGTACACCTTAGGCAACTAATAATGTGTGTAAATGAGAGAGAGAGAGAGGGAGGGGAGGGGGGGGGGAGGGGGGGGGGGGGGGGGTGCATTGGGGAACCCACGGAGTTCAGTGTGACAAATAAAACATTTAATGTCAGTAAAGGACTACATTGGAGATAAAATAGAGGTAAAAGGATTGAGGCAACTGAAGAATAGGATTAAAGTGTAAGTTTCAGAAATTGCTAGAACGGTAGGTAATACCTTCTCCATTTAAGGAAAAGACACGTAATAAAAAAATGACTTCAAAAATTACATATTTTGCAACCTTAACCCAGCTTGGTCTATTTTAATAAAGAATGATTTGGATTCTCATTCCCTATGGCCTCCTTTTCACAAAATGCTATAATAGCACATTGGTTAGAATGAACCTTTAAGAGAATTAGATAAGTAAAATATATATATAAGTGCCCACCCACTTCCAATTGGCTTTGGGAAGTAACCCAAATTCCTTACATGGTAATTTTTTTCACCTTTGAGCACTAATAAGAGGGGGAGTGAAGAGGATGTATCCTGCATTAGTTAGAAGAAACTTCCAAGAGAATTAGAAAAGTCAAAAGGATCACTCGACCAATAGGCAATTGGTTTATGGATAGTCGCCCATTCTTGTACACAGTTACTGTCAAATGTTTACGATGTCAACGACACAAGTAAAGTAGCTCCAACAAATTTTCCATATATATTTCATTATGAGAATGAATCTGATCACCACATACATTAGATAGGAATAAAGCCACAAAGATGACACGTTAATGTCTGTACTCTGCAAGCTTAAGATAATATAATTATAAACAAAAAAAATAAATAAATAAACCTCTAAATCATGATCCTTACTTCTTTTCCCTTATTAAGATTCAGAATTGATATCTGAGAATCCCCACCATCTGCACTATAAACCGAAAAGAGGCTGGTTCCCTGTGGATGCCAAGCTATATCTTCTGGCCATCTCCTCTGTTTGGCTGATTGACAGTCAGTTGTACTTAGACGATGAGCAGTTGATCTGCACTTTTATGTAATGAGAGAAAACAATTGAACTCAAGAACTCAAATTACTAAAACAAGGTATGATTGAACTGAATATTTTAAGATTATAAGAATGCGCCACTCTTCGTTTTAATGAGAATGTCAAGAAATTTGAAAAAAAATCAAAGAATATGGATGAAAGTACAGAGATTCTTTCATAAGATAATAACTAACCCTCTGCCCTGAATTTGCCACAAATTGACATCTCCATCCAATGCGCTGCAAAATCGTTCATATACACAAGAAAAGGTGTTAGAATCTGTAGAGTTTTTATTTGGGATAAATAAGGTATGAACAACCCTAGATTACTTGTCACTAAGGTTAATATATAGTTCTGGGCATCAAGCAATAGGAAGCTCTAGAAAAGGTGAAAAGCCACATAAAATAAAATGTCGTAAAGTCTGTACATTTGAAGTAGTGAAACGATAACTCCAGAACAAAATAGAAAAATTACAATTATGATTTTCAGTACAAATCTCACATCATCCTGCAAGAGCTGTAAATTCATGTGCGTGAGATATAGCAAGAGTAAGAACCTCATGATGATGTTATCATACGTGTCATTCAAAATGATCAAATAAAAAATGAAGAATAGTTATGTACATGCTGAGGACAAAACCTAAATGGCGCTGCTTAACACGAGTAAGAAAACCAACTCTTAACCAAATGATCCCCTCTTTTTTTTTTTTTTCTTTCTGAGGTTTACCAACATCTCACTTATCAAAAGAATTTAGAAGCGTGAAAAAAATTACATTTTCCATCTTCGGACGTCTTGATCTTTTAAAAGTGTCCAAATTACCTGGTCACAAATAGTTGATCATTTGTCGGACACAGTACAAGACTTCTCAACTTTCTTTTGTGTTGACTAGATTGAAAACATCCTGTCTGGGTGCGGATTATATTTGGCGAAGAGCTGCTGCTTATCAATGGAATCAACTCTTTATGTTCTTTCAGCTCTACATCATCAGAAAGAAAAGATGATGAATACATCTCGATTGATGAAAAAAAAATCATAGAAATTAAGAGGGGCCATTTGCAATTACGACTAGTAAATGAAATCTCCTGATACAATTTCCAACATCTACGAAGCCAAAGAGTCAAAACGTAATAACTTAACAGTGCTAAAGGACTTAAGGAAGAAGTCATACCAAGCTTCCTC
The DNA here is from genome assembly GCA_903798385.1 of Fraxinus cuspidata. Classification (NCBI taxonomy): domain Eukaryota; kingdom Viridiplantae; phylum Streptophyta; class Magnoliopsida; order Lamiales; family Oleaceae; genus Fraxinus; species Fraxinus cuspidata. Next base: position 14,415 of record CAIGRP010018344.1, read on the forward strand.
TTTGTTTTTTTAGATTGAGTTTCCATGGGTTCCTGCTGAGACGTTCTATGAGATCTGTCCTCTTTGGGTTGTACAATATTGTCGACATGAGTTGACCTCGATGCACTGGATTGAGAACCAGAACCACTGGAAACTTTAGCTCCAGATGCTTTCATCTTTATAGGTTGTGAAGTATTTGGAGTAGAAGATCGTGTAGATTGACTTTGGGTTTGAGGAGAATCCTCCTTTTTGTAGAAAGGACTAACTGGTGTTCCATAAATTTTCAGATTATCGCTGGACAACTTTATGGTTTCCTGGCCTGAACGAGGTGGACCGTGAGACTGGCTTCGAGAAGAACCTTCACTGACCTGAACAGGACTCGTGGATTTTTGTTCAACTTTGATTTCTTCCTTTCGAAGTGAATTTTCCAAAGCTGGCCCTTTGTCCTGTCCTTGAAGATGAGCCAATTTAATTTGTATCTCCTCCAGCCTCCTCTCTGCTTCATTGAGCTATAGACCCAATATAAACGAATGTTCATCCATGGTTTCCCAATAAAGATAGAAGAAATCCCACGGCCAAACATTAACATCCACACTGATATAGAAAGAGTTAAGTTGAAGCACAATCACACTTCACAGCAAACACGCAAACCCACATGCAGATTGTTTAGGCGTTTTACAAGTCCAGATCAACCAAGTGTAGAAAAATCAGTTAAGTTTACAATCAAGCAAAACCAATGATAACAGACTCACATGAAATGGTTGTACAATCTCCAATCACAGGTTGTTAGAAAAGGGTAATCAAACACTGATGATTCTCTACCATTCATGAGTGAACAACTAGAGCTACCTCACATTTTCATATGCCAGTATAAGTCAACACATTGTTCACTTGATTGGCCAGAAAGGTAACTTCATGACAACCTTGAGTAAATCATCAGAAAAAAGGACTTCCCAGATCATTGATTCGAGAGCGACAAACCACAGGACTAGTTTTCAAATCTTTTTTCTCCATAAACTCCATATTCTGGTAGCCAAAAAGTGACACCTACTTTTTTATTGGAAGAAATTTTTGTCATGTATATGAACTAGAAAGCTAAAAGTGACACCTACTTGTGTATACCATTTGCACACAACACTCGTTAACCTTTACGAGTTAGAGAAGTTGACAAAATAATCTATTAGCTTTAAATGCACACTGTCCTACTTATGCAAACTTTCTATCTACCGTAAGTGATTTAACTTCTATAAACCTCGTGAATTTTTTTCGCTAAATATCTCCCATCTGCAAATCAAAAAGTTCCAAGCATAGGCTTTTTGACCTTCCACTTCAATACTTCAAAGATACAATTATATTGTGAATAAATATCAAAAATAAAAAGTAAATATTTAGCCATAATAAAAGCACAATCTGTAATATCCTAACATGTAAAAATAACACTTCATAAAATTGGAAGGTCAATTGAGCTGCAATAACAAAATCAATCAATATTTATTTTCATATATATAATATATCATATCACAGACAGATGATTACAACAAAAAAGTATTCCCCATCACATCTGATGCAAAAAAAAAGCTTGAATAAAAACATCAAGAAACCCCAAAAAAAAAAAAAAACAATAATTGAACCTGGGATGTGTAATAAGAGACGCGTTGGCGAAGATTCACGACTTCTTTTGTGCGGTGATCGATGAGAGCCAGCAGTGCTTCTTCTTGTTCATCTCTGTTTTCTTCTTCCATAGTTTTTCCATTTTCATCTGCTTTTTCGATTTTCAGCTTCTTTCCAAACGGAGGCACGCTCATTTTCGAGTTTCAAATTCGATTTTTTTGGTGTGTTCTTCAACGAGATTAACGTGGTACGGTGTCACTGTAGACAAGACTTTTATGCAATTCTTTCTAGACTATTATGGGACCCATTCATTCAGGGTAAAAACACGGATCAGAATGGGTTTTGTCGTTTCTTTGTCCGATTGTGCGCGTGACGTGATACTAATGATAAAAAAAAGAAAAAAAAATCCACAAAGTCTCGTCAGTAAAAACTAGACAATGAAAAGTGGGAAAACTTACTAAAAAAGGTGATAAATCGATCCAAACATTAAGGGTATGTTCTCTTTACCATTTTCAAGTCGTTTTCTGTTTTCGATTTTTCAAAACAGCGAAAACGCATTCTCTTTCCCATTTTCGAAAACGCATTTTTGAAAACAAGTTAAAAATTTATAAAGAAAACACAAAACGACAAATTTGTCGTTTTGAGTGTTTTCAGTTACAGTTATAATCAAGTCAAAATTTTCAAAACGCGTTTTGGGCGTTTTCAAAACAATTTTTCAAAATGCCAAAAAGAACACATTTTCAAAAATCTCAAAATGGACACTCAAAACACAAAATACAAAATAAATTCAAAACTCAAAACACAAAACTGAAACACAAAGAGAACGGCCCCAAGGTTTCGTTTGATTTGTTTGAATTCTATGAAAAATATCGCATATGAGGAATTCAATTTCTACTTTGTCTGTTTGATACGAAAGTGAAAATAGAATTGAAATTCCAAAGTACAATAACTTTAAGCCTGTTTTTTTTTTTTTGCCAATTTTATGAAAAGTGCATTCATATGGAGTACTTGAATTTTTATTTTCCAATTTATATGGAAATGAAAAGTATTTCCAAATTTGCCAATCAAACGGACCTTTAATTATAATTGTACAATAATTTTATGTTAGATTTTGAAACCCTGCTTACAGATTTTTTGTTTTTAAATTATTAACTATTTTTATTTTTATTTAGCTTTAATCACTGTATATAATCTACAAATCCTGATAAAATTCATCGTGTGATTCAAAAATTTGTGGCCCAACTTATATTTTTTGCAAAACTATTTTTGATTTTTTGGATGCCGAATTCGACGTTTTTGATATTGAAAATATAATAGAGGAAATTACACCTACGCCTAGTTTTAAAATACCATTTTCATAAATCATGTATCTAGTTTCATAATACAAAAAT
>CAIGRP010018346.1:0-10405 GCA_903798385.1 Fraxinus cuspidata
GCCCACATCTGTTGATGCACTTCGTCGACTAGTGAAGTGACTCTCGCGGGTATCCATCAACATATAGAGATGTCGCCCATGTCGCTGCACTTGGAGGCCTTATCACTCTTGGTGCTTTTCATAGCTTATATTCTTATATCCTTTATATCCTTCCTCATCTTCTACGATTACAATTGGCATTTCAACATATTGTTTTAGTTCAGTGGTAACAAAATCATGAGAAGATTGAACTGACATGAGGTAAGCTCGATCTTTGGGGAAAACGATAGACCAGATTGATCTATTGAGTGAGAGAAAGGGATAAAACTATAATTATATTCTTTTTATATAACAACCGAAAATGCAAACTCATTTTGTTGTGAACAGATGATTTAACTTAACCACCGCTTAATCATGTACAAGACTATTGTTTCTAAAGCTCAATAGCTCAGTGAACATTGTCGCGTATGAACCTTTCTGAGAAAGCATATATTAAACTAAAAGCAAATAAAGAATAAAGACAAACAGTCAAGATCTGCTTAGGACAACTAAATAGAAACCTTGTTTAGTATTGCTTCTTACACCAAGATAGACTCAGTAGACTCTGTATTTTCCTTGAAGTTAATAGTAATTTGAGTTACCATACAATGTTGCCACCTTCAAACACTTAGAATCAGTTCCCCTTTTTGAGATCATTGCCTGCAATAACATGTACGCATTTAAACAACTGGATAATCAAATATAAATTTCTCTTAGTAGTTCAGGTGACTCACACCACAGATGTATCAGTAATGCATTTCAAAAAAGGTAGAAGCTTCATTTTCAAAGTCAAACATTAATTTTAACCATACATTCATAACTATACTCATTATCATCCACACATTTCGTGGGACCCGTTAATATTCCTGTCTGTAAACCATTTATACATTTTCCAAACAAAGGCTAAAATATGCAATACTTAGTTAAAACATACAATACTTAGGGAGTAACTTACGGTATGAGAGAATAGAAAATGTAGCCTGTATGATGGCGAGCACAAGCAAGGCAATAGCAGCAAAGACTGAAATGAGTGCCCATGGACTGTTGAAATAATTTCGCCTTAATATTGCCATCCATCTATTCCTTTTGTGGCCACAATGATGGTTCACAGAGTCGAAAATTTTAAAATACGTAAACTTATCCGAAATCATGATATTCTTGCCCAGCCGGTTGATTAAATTATAAACCATTTCGTCGCTCCCCAAAATGTTGTTAATGATTCTAGAACGGCGCAACAATTTTGCATCTTCAGGGGAATGGATGAGACAATGCATAAAGAATACATAGTCCGTCACATATTTTTGAGGACTGCCTGTGAGGTAGTACTCATATGCAATCAGATTTCGGAACATTGATTCTGTTGAATCAGAAATTTCCCATTCTGGAATGATCATTGCTTTATTATTGAATTCAATATGAAATAACCTCTTATCTTCCGACTTTTTGAAGGAAATCCCTGCCTCTTTAAGCTCTACTGCTGAATTTATATTCGCCACATTATCAGGATCTCCAGAATACGTATGAGATATTATTTTTGCAAATGATGAACATTGGATGTCGTGTACAATGCCAAGAAGATGGTGACCATTAATAGGGACTTCAGGACGATCGTGCACTGGGAAAATGCCATTTTCTAATATAGGCCATATTAGAGAATTGATGTTGTCTCCATTATTGATCTTGATCATGTTGAACAAACGATCAATGATGAAAAATGGAATCTGATTCTCAAACGCCATTAGATCATCAAGCAAATGACTTTGTATATGTCCATACTGGAAAATAGGGTCATCTTCATCCCTAGAATGTCTGTGTTGAAACATATAAAGAAATTCGATGATAAAACAACCATCGAGAATCAACATTTGCACGAACTCATTTTCATCAAGTTGGATGTCTTCAGCATAACATTTCCGCGCCCTGTCTTCCAAGTGTCTTACTGTTGTAACATATCTTTCTACACTTGACTCTTTTCTCCTTTGAAGAAACAGCTTTAGATACCTGACTTTGTGTTGCTCCATCTTCTGCAAGTTAGCTTTCCTGACTTTGTGTTGCTCCATGTTCTGCAAGTTAGCTTTCCTGCGGTGAAATGGTCCAATGGCTATTATTTCTGGATCGTAAGCCTCTGGGTTTATGCTGCGTAAATGATCACCAACTCTGAACATTGAGGGATTTGAAGGTGTAGAAGACAAGCTAATAAGCATATTATCAATTTTAACAGCGACGCTGTCAGCTCTTGTCTCAGACATTCTTAACTGTTTGTGTAAAATCAGAAACAAATACCTTGATTTACCAACGAATTAATCTATCCAATTCTATACAACCTTTTAGGGAAACTTAATTATGGATCGAAAGTTCAAATTTTCTGGCTGGCTCACATAATCTTTTCTGAGGATTTCTTGATTAATCAACATTGAATGCCTTGTCAAATGTCAACTCTCGCCATGAATCTTCTTTTCTCCACACTTGAACACACACCCCAAATCGTATATTTCTCTGCCAAGGCTGATGGCTTTCAATGTGATTTCTCAGATGGCTGTTGTTGAGATTTTAGATGGGAAAAAACAAGCGGACATATGGATTTCGAGGGCACTTGATTAGTAGGCCAACTTGATATCTGAGGATGAATAGCGACCAAATAAACTATTGCCCAGGCTGTTGCTTTCAGTCCATCTGTTCTTACCTAAAACTTACTGTGGTGACTACAAGTTCTACTCGCTAGCAGTTTCAGCGCATTGATGCACGCTAATTGTCTTGAAAATGCATTAGAAATATGCAAACTGTATAATCAAAAGTATTATTTTGTCTATAAAATTGTAAATACCAAGTGTGATTGGAATTAATTGGATCACTTAATGGGTCAAGACGTTAAGCCTCTATTTGGTTTAAATAAAAATCAGATTTTTATTGAGTTTCGATAAAAGTTAATGAAATGGAAGTTGACCACGAGCTGACCCCAATGAATTTCCCATTGTATGGCTTCTCGGCGATAGTATCGTCCCAAGTGGTAAAATCACTCGAGCAATAGAGATGGGGATAGCACATTTAACTGCTCATCACTTTATAGAATTTCTCGTGGTGGACAACCACTCTGCCTACCATGGAGTTCTTGGGAGGCCGGAATTAAAGGAATTATAGGCAGTTACGTCTATTCACCATTTATGTATGAAGTTCCCAACAGAAAATGAAATCGCCATGGTCAAAGGTGATTAGATTAGTGCAAAAGAATGTTATTCAAGCTTCCTTAGAAAAGCATAACCGCGAAGTGTCAATGTAATCCTAACAGACAATGATATAGACGAATCGCTCCGGCTGTCTTTTCTTGAAAATGTACGAAACAGCAAATCATTTGGACGCAATAATTAAGGATGCTTCGTGTTTCCAAATGTTTTGAAAAACATGGTTCTCCATAGTGAATGAGTCATAGCCTCGGCACATAGCAGACACACTTCACCTCAACCGCTTCGGTTAAGGCTTCAAATATACAAAGCCACTTCAGAGACAACAGTCTCGGACAAATTTTGTCCTGAAGACGCTCCTCCAATTTATTCCAGAAGTTCAGAAGTCACAAGGTATACAGCTTCGGACAACTTTGATAGGTAATTCATGCAAATAACATACTTTCAAATTCTAACTATAATATAAATATTTATACCTAATTGTAATAAAGAATGTCAATTGTGTCATACTAATGTATGGGGCGGTTGACCCGCTGTCAATGAATTTAATGTATGATAGACTTAGTGAGTGAGGCTTCAGTAAAGGAGATGAGGTCACGTGGTTCTGATCCAACAATCACCATGTCGGCCAGAAATCTATAAATAGTTGGTCTTTGTAAATTGTAAAGAATGGTCTTTTGAATATATTGATTCTAATATATAAGAATAAACTCAAGAAAAATACTCTCGAGATACCTTAGTGCTTATTCCACATTTGTTAGTTTGATCTTAGGTTATTGACACTTTGTTGGTGATTGTTTGTTAGTGCAATCATCTTAGTCACTATCGTCGATACTCAAACATTTTTGTCTCGCGCCTTAAAGCATATCCCGCATTCACGCTTCCCCCTCTCTTCCATATCAGTTATCCGATCGAAACGTGTCGGAACTTGCTTGAGTTGAAGTAAGTAAGCCCAACATCCATTGTCCAGGTTGACATCACGAAAAATGGGGTCAACACCAACCGCATGCACAATTCGTAAGGTTCAAAATAATCTAGACCAAACCCATCCAATACTAGAGACACTTGAAATTCTATATAAGGTCCCTTATTCTATTTAATCCTACAAAAAATCAATTCAAGTTATAAAATTGATTTCTAATTCTCTACGCTCTTCAACAAATATGTTTGTTTATTTTGTTGAAACTAAAATTCCATCCGAATTAATTTTTAGAAATAAAATTCTGTTTGAGCTTATTCCGTTCGAGAAGAATACTGTCAACATTTTGGTTCATCCGAGAAGTTTGGTATAGTGCAGTACCGACTTTGGAAGAAACATTATATCTTGTGAAACAAATGTCCGATAATCTTGTTGTCACCAGTGTAGGGTCGAAATCCCTCTTAAAGAGATTTGTTTCGACATATGTCGCTTCATCTTCTTTACTTTACTCCTTTTTTTTCTTTTTTTTTTAATTGTACGAGTTATTAATTTAACAATAAATGTTAGTTAAGTCACTAAATGCAGCAGCATTATACTCAAATAATAAAACAGTGTCATCTGCTAACATTTAATAGCCAACTGCCTCAATGTTCAATTTTCAGCCGGCAACATGAATTAATAATATGATTTCTTTTGGTGTTGGCCAAGTTTTATTACGTCAATTGATGACAATGTATGAGGAAAGAAGAAACATTTAAATTAATTTTTCACTAAACATAACGGCACCATCCATATTGTTGGGAAAAGAATTCCACCCGACACACAACGAAAATAAAAACAAGAAAATGAGTCGAAAGAGAAAAAAACGTAATTAAACATTGTTTGACAATTCCTCAACAGTTACATGAGAAAAATAGTTTATTAATTAAAAAACCTCACAACACGTACGCATTCTAGCAAGGATTCTTAAAATTTTCAGAAACAGAACCATGGCTCGATGAGTTCACATCCACGTGGCGTCTGGACCATCGTGAAGGGAAGCAATATAGACCGCACAATCTAAAGTGAAGCGAACTAGTGGCCCAGATTGATCTGAACCAAATTGTGAACCCATTCCCTAAAGACACTTGAAATTCAATATAAAAGACCCCATATTCCATTAAATCCTATACAAAGTCAATACAAGTTATAAAATGGATTTATAATTCCCTCCTCTTTAAAATTTTTGTTCGTTTTATTTTGTTGAAATTAAAATTTCGTTCGAATTTATTCCGTTTGAGAATAATACTATCAACATTTTGGTTCTACCGAAAAGGTTCGTATAGTACAATACAAACTTTGGAAAAAATATTGGATCTTGAGAGACAGACACTCTGTAATCATGTTAACACTAGTACAATGAATGAAATACGTCTCGCTTCATCTTCGTTTCTTTATTTTTACTTTTCCTTTTATTTTGATTGTACAAGTCATTATTTGCCAAGTGTTAGGCGAGTTGCACTAAATGCAGCAGCATCGTACTAAACTAATAATAAATTGTGTCATATGCTAACATTTAGCCCCAGTTTGAGTCTCATTATCCAAAAATCTATTTTTCTTTAAACTCATTTTCAACTATACATTATTTCAATAAAAATAATTTTGCAAATAAACTCAAATTTTTTTATTACTTTTTAATCACCTATTCTAAAAAAGGTTTAAAAAAAATACTATTGCAAAATTTATTTTCCAAAAAATAAGGCTCAAACAAAACTTTAATAATAAATTGTGTTAGGTAAGATGCAACAACATCATACTGAACTATTAATAAATTGTCATATGCTAACATTTAATACCAACTATCTCAATGTTCAATTTTCAGTAGGCATCAAATTAATAATAGAATAATGTTGAATGTACGCTCTCCATGACATTGTGGTTGGCATAGTGATGTTCTCAATGGTTTTGATATATCCATGACATCAATTGGTAAAAAAAAAAAAAAGTACTATTACAAAATTTATTTTCCAAAAAAAAAGGCTCAAACAAAACTTTAATAATAAATTGTGTTGGGTAAGATGCAACAACATCATACTGAACTATTAATAAATTGTCATATGCTAACATTTAATACCAACTACCTCAATGTTCAATTTTCAATAGGCATCAAATTAATAATAGAATAATGCTAGGTATACACTCTCCGTAACATTATGCCCCTGTTTGTTACATATTAAAATTTTCATTCTCATTATTCTAATCATTTTCAACCACACATTCTTCAATAAAATAATATTTTCCATCACATCAATAACTTTTCCTTCTTTTCCAACCACAAATTCTCCATCAATCTACTATTTTAGAATACATTCTTCCAAAATAATGTAGCTCAAACACACCCTATAATTGACATTCCCCTATTACAAAATGTATTCCCAAAAAATAAAGCTCAACCACAACCATAATACTAAATTGTGTTAGGTAAGATGCAACAGCATCGTACGGAACTACTAATAAATTGTCATATGCTAACGTTTAATACCAACTACCTCAATGTTCAATTTTCAGTAGGCATCAAATTAATAATAGAATAATGATGAATGTACGCTCCCCATGACATTGTGGTTGGCATAGTGATGCAGAGTTACCAAAACTATATAGGTACTGGAAGAGTGTCAACAATGATATAAATGAGAGTGTCCATGTAGTAATATGACTTTTAGTGGTGTTAGCCAATCTTTATTTGGTATGTCGATGACAAGGTATGGGAAAAGAAGAAACATTTACCCTAAACGTATCGGTACCATCAATATTGTTGCGGAAAAAATCCCACTATTGCACAATGGAATTAAAACGAGAAAATGAATCAAAAGAGAAATATAATTAATCGTGATTCTTTATTAATTACGAAAACCTCCCAATCAATGTTTTCATACTCGCACAACTTTTCCCCAAGAAAACTAGAACACGCAAATTTGTATCGTTGTTTTTTTTATTTTCCTAGTTTCTCTCCAACAAATTTTCTCTCTGAACTCTCATAATTTTGGATGCACGTAATTCTTGGTTCGAATTCACATCGCATTGGTGCCAAGCACTATTATTCTCAATCTAATGCCATGAATCTATAAGAAAGAAAGACCCTTGAAATCTTATGGTAAATTTATTGTCCCTATTGCATTAGGATTTCTTTTCCTATTAGCAAAATGATTCTCTTTTTCAATACAAATCTTCTAGAAATTATCATCTAGGTCCCTTTCCTCAATGAAAAAATAGTTCATTTCCCTTATTGCAATATTTCATTTTTATTGCCAAACTAAAATTCCTGTTCCGTTTCACATTGTGACTCTTTTATTTACCAATTTGGGTAAAACCCAACACATGAGTTTGTCACATTTTACTCTAAACGTATATACTAAATCATGAGATATTTGTAGAATCAACGAGTCTTCAACTTCGATAGTTTGATAATTAAACTTTCTACAGTGCCAAAGTTTGTCTAATAAAATGTAGGGATACAAAACTCATTTTATTCTATCTATAGATTAATGTCATTGTGTTGTCACGTGGACCAGTACTAAACAATAGTGATGTTGCATATCTTTATTTTATTGAATATTTAAGACCTTCGTGGTCTTGCCACCATTGGAATTCGTGGTGTCGAAGTTTATAGTTTATATTCATCCATAAGTTAAAAGATCTTAAGAAACACTGTCGTACAATTTACAAAATTTGTGAAAAATAAGTGAAATTAGAATGTCTTTAGTACTGTTAAAAGTAAGTTGGTCTTGCTAAATTTACAATTTTCGGTTATACATGATTCACATGTCCAGCACAATTATATTATTTAAAATCAATGGTCCATATTGACTTAAATAATGTTTGACATCATATCAAATACTAGATGACATATTTGAAGTTGGTATGACCAGATGTCATCAATTGGTAAAAAAAAAAAAAAAATATTATTACAAAATTTATTTTCCAAAAAAAAAGGCTCAAACAAAACTTTAATAATAAATTGTGTTGGGTAAGATGCAACAACATCATACTGAACTATAAATAAATTGTCATATGCTAACATTTAATACCAACTACCTCAATGTTCAATTTTCAATAGGCATCAAATTAATAATAGAATAATGCTAGGTATACACTCTCCATAACATTATGCCCCTGTTTCTATATAAGGATCGAGAAATTAGTTGATCAGAAGCAAGTGAGTGTTTTGTTTTGTTGTGGTGCTAAGGGTAGGATGGAAGTATTGGATTTGAAATCCTATAAGAGAGAAAATGAGGTTGAGGAGAAGGAAATATCAAACAATGAAGGGGTTATGCGCACAGAGTCAGAGGATTCATTAGGATGTTGCTCATGCTTCAGCTTTTTGTTTCCTTCAGGTACACACAATTTATTTTATTTTATTTCACAATTCCGCCGGTCTATATGTAATGTGTATTTTCTTCTAAATGTTTGTGCTCAAGGAATCATTCAAAAATGTTAGCATAATTCTCTTACGACAAAATTGCTCAACCCGGTTGACCTCCAATCTATTTTGCACATATTTCCAACAATTTACTATGATGCAAGTTTAATTTGCTTTGTTTTCCCTTTTCCAATTCCTTCTATTAGTAGAGCTTGTTTGATTCCATTTTTTTTTCAAAATACATTTTTTCTCTCTTCTTTTCAATCACATATTTTTCAATAAAATAATATTACAGGCAACCCAAAATTTTTTCCTTTATTTTTAATTATACATTTTCTATCAATCTACTATTCCAAAATGTATTCTACACCAAAAATAGGGCTCAAACATGCCTTTAATAATAATTTTTTTTGTTTTTTCTGTGTAAATTATGCAGGGAGCCGTTTCGAATTATTTCGGGTTTTTAGGAAGAAATATGAAGAGGATTCTCAAAAGCCACTGTTAGCAGAGGAACCAGGCATTTCTCAAAAGCCACTGTTAGCAGAGGAACCAGGCATTCTCTATTTTTTACTTCTCTCTCCCTTTCAATAGCTATATGATTAGTTGAGGAAAAGAATTTTTAGGTTTTGTATTAACGTAGTTAGCTAATTGGTATTATATATTATATGGTTCTGCTACATATCAACATGTTATGTTTGTGCGATGGTATAATTGGGATTCACTTACTTAAACTAGGATGCGCAGGTAGTATTCTCTAATTCTTTATCGTTTCTCTTTTCATGGCATTTATTAGTCAGCGTTAATAACATTTATGTAAAAAAAAAAAAGAAAGAAAGAAAGAAAATCCTCAAAAGTAAATACACTTTATATTTTAACTCATCCAGCACCTTGTTAGCTAGGGATAAATCGTTTCCATATTTACCTTAAGCCAAGCTTTGCCAATACAGATTGTACTCTTTTTGCTTAGTTGGAACATTTATATTAGTATTTTAGCATCCTTCCTTCTTTCCACTGCGTGCCCTTCTACTTGATTTTAAAACCCAAATATATGTCAATTGGAATGCATTTATACAACTTTCAACTACGACAAGTTCTTGATGAAGTTTTTGAAAAATACTTCCAACTTTTTCGTGAAAACAATTTAAGTTTTGCATTACAACCATAGAGGGTGAACATACACGGCTCTTACAATTTTTACCATGATCAACATTCATTATGATAATAATGTCTCTTAAATACTTCAAGAGTTATGTCAATGAATGAATTTTCGACATCTAATTCCATACTCAACATGTTTTTGCAGCTCCATCATCATCAAGTTCCTCGAGACCTAAATTCAAGAGACCAATAAAACAAATAACTGACCAAGGTGATCTTAACATTGAGACTTAACTCTATGTTGTATCTTTTAAAAGCTAAACATTTTTTTATATCTATGGCAATTACTATATTACATTGTGTAGAAATTATATTTCCCAAGTTACAACATTTTATATCTATTTATCTAGTTATTCACACAATATATCATATAGTTAATTTTACATTTTCATGGTTTATAAATAGACCAGGATTAAACTTTGGTGTCTTTGTCTAGAGCAATGATAAGTTCACAATATGACTTGATCATGTTTAATGAAATCACATGTGATAAATTTAATTAACTTTCCCTCTCAATCTTGAATGATTATATTATTATATTTATGAATATTTAATTTATTTGAGCTAACTCGATATAAAATTATTTATCAAAAAAACGAAATTTGAATTACTGATAGTGAATTTGTATGGAAATAATAAAATATTCCTTGGATGGTTCAAGTTTTGGTCATATTTACCTTAAGCCAAGCTTTGCCAATACAAATTGAACTCTTTTTGCTTAGTTGGAACATT